>JABTTQ020001530.1:0-50000 GCA_016081115.2 Rehmannia glutinosa
TTTTCGGTCCAAATTAAATCAGCTAGAAAAAAAGGGGCCCAACAACTAATAACAACTCAAATCAAAATCATGGAAGCCTAATAGCCTATAAAAAATTGGGTAGGGCACCAAAAAAATAAAAAAAAAGGCGGAGACCTTCAAGTCTCAAAGTCACGAAAAAGAAAAACTGAAAAAGAAGGCAGATAACACAATTATACAATTTGACAAAGTAGCAGAAAAAAATAAGAATAGAGGCACGAACAAACAGAGAAAAAATAAAGAAAAAAATCGGGGCACATGCTTACATCTCCAAGAAATTCATCAACAAAAATCTCAAGCAAATATTTTTTTTTGTCAGAATTCTTTATCTTTAGTTCTTCTATTTTCTCATTAACATTAGTTGTATCAATGATATACAATGTTTCATTATTTTATCTTTTGATCAATGAAATTATTTTTCATAACAGTGATTAATTAGATATTTTACTTTTATTTATATGGGTACAAAGGACCCCAATTTTTTTCGCACCGGACCCTTTAAAATCCAGGAACGACCCTGCTAAAGAACAATGTTTTATTTTACTCTAAATTATATAGGTGCGGTGCGATATGATTTTGGTAGTTTTTCAAAATATAAAACCATAACTGCACCAACAAAGTGGTGTGGTTTCTATCTGATATTTTAAATCGCGATTTTGGTAAGACATTATTATGAATGGTGCGGCTTAGTGCGGTTCGGGTGATCCATGCGGTTTTTTAAAATTTATGATCACTTCTACCATACAATTCACCATGACTGAGCGATTCTCTATTTATCCATAATCGTTTTCCCTTCATTTTAGTTAAAAGAATAAAATTAAAATTTACATGTGTGACCTTCAATTTCATTCTAATATTATATGTAATGATGAGTATGTTCATGTAATGATGAAAGGGTTTTAAAATCACCATCTTGAAAATTGATTATTAGAAACTTGTTTAAGCTCAATCATATATCAAGCAATTATGAACGATTTTTTTGTTTGATAAAATATAAATCTGGATCCACCTCGATTCAATTAATAAAAAAATTATAATATAAAAGAACAATTCTACTTAAGGCTGTGTCAAGGGAGCATTGGACCTGAGACAAGATTTAAGAAAACGTATCTATATTTTTTAAAAAAAAAAGATTTAGAGATTTGTTTATCTTTCTTATATTTTTAGTTAAAAATCACTTATTAAAGTTTAATATGTCTCAACATATTACGTTCATGGACAATCCATTTAATCTGTCTTGCGACAGTCAAAGAATAGGCATGATAAAAAAATTCAATTCATTTTTTTCTTTTGAGTTTTGATATATAAAATAATTCAATAGACATTAATGGAAATTTCAATGTTATAGGAGACGAAGGGAAACAATAAAAAAATAGCATAGGTAGTTTATGATATAAATTAGGCTTTTAGATTTATATATAATCAACCGATGGAACATTTACAAACTAATTAAAGTCTAAAGAGAATAAATAATTATTTTTTAATTATTTTTTAGGCGCTTAGTTGTCAATTCATTCCAATTTGCATAATTCAATTCTTAATATTCAATCTCATCAATTATTCATCTAATTTAATTTTAGAAAAAAAACACTCTTTATATAATATATATACACACATATATTTGACATTAAGGGGCCTCTATTTTTTAGGGGTTGAGAGCATCTCCAGCAGTTGACTGTATTTTTGTGCGTGTTTACAATATTTTAGAAGAAATTTTAGAGGAATTCAAGATTCAACTCCAACAATCAATTCTATATTTCACTCTAAATTAGAATATTCTATTTTTATTCTTTGTTATATTATATTAATGCATATATTAATTAATAATTTAGTATATATATTACATATTTATACATTAATGTTTAATATTTAGTTTTTTAATATAATTAAACACAAATATAATTTGCATTATTAGTTAATTTTAAAAATTATATATAAATTCTTAAAAAATAATAAAATTAATTTGAACATAAAATGAACATTCAAAGTAATAGATACTTGACAAAAACATATGTGAAATTAATTAAAAAATATTATTAATTCAAAAGAAAACACCACATAATAATTAGGAACATAATTTACTTGATTTATTGTTACTAAATAACTAGCGATCCACCGTGCGATGCACGGGTTATATATTAGTAAATATAATTCAAATATTTTTTGTTATTTTAATTGATTAAAGATTTTCAAAGGTATGCGATTAGACTGACTTTGTATGGAATAGAAAAAAAAATACTATAAGTTTTGAAATGATTGAATAATAATGCAACATTATAAAAAAATTAAATGAACATAAATATTGAATAGAAGAAATTATTATAAATTTTGTATATATGGGTACAAACATAAAAAATCAAGTCCTTCATTTTGCACGGTTTTCATTCGGTTTTAAGCTAATTATTAAAGTCTTTACCATAAAAAATTACATTAAGACACACTAAAGAAATTTAACATAAATATGAAAGTTTTTAAGACAAAAAATAAGGAATATTAGCCATACTATCAATAATATTTGAGTTACATGTATGATCATTTTTTTTCATGTCGTGATTGTGATATATGTACACATACCTAAAAAGTCGAAATATCTAGAATAAGTTATCGAGATTGCGATCTTGAAGAAAATTGATTATGCAAGAAACGACTGATAAGTATATTTACCATTATATATTGATTTTAGTTTTTATATTTAATTTGAATTTTTATTTTTGATTTGTTTTTAGTACCATTTTTCTAATAAAAAATCAATATCGGGAGATATTCTACTACCCGACTTACCAACAAAGTCAACCATAAGCTAATATGAACAAATTAAAACTCATCATCGGTAATAAATCATAAATAAATATTCTTTTTTTTTAATTGTAACATACGAAAATTTTCTATCATCAATTTCTTCACACATTATTTTTATTGAATCCTTACATCTTATGGGCGCGCAGACAATCCTTGAAAGCTTGATCATCTTCCGGAAGAAGCTTTGTCTTCAATGCTCATTTCACCTTCAAATTAGTCTCCCGTCCAAGTTCATAGTCTCAACATCACAAATTCCATTTTCATAACTGGAAGATAAAAGAATTAAACCATAAGTAGGTAATAATTTATCATTTTCTCCTTTAATCGTATCTCCTTAGTCCAACCATAAGTTTTAATCGAGAGTTTAGGACCAAAGACATCTTCTCTATTATGTGCATTATCTTTTAGACAAGTATAAAAGACATGCATTATGAATGTGCATGTTGAAAAACAATAGCATAAAAATCATGCATTATAAATTGTATAATAAAATAAAGGTGCACGTTAAAAAAAAATTAGTTAACATACCTCTTTATCAATGCACACGCTAAACTTGAAGGATTTGGGTTGTTGCCAAAATCAGAACATTGTAGATGTGCACACAACAGGCATTTTTTTTGGGTTGAGATTTTTAACCAAACTGGACAATGTAGCCATAATTCTATTTTTTTTAAATAGTTTTTTTGCAGATTTGGTGTATTTGAAAATGGTGTGGACTGCTGAGTATTTCTAGATTTATTGGCGTCTGGAAGATTTTGCCTTCATGGATGATGTTATTTATAATGGTTGATAGCTTGATACATGGTATTGAATGTGAGATTATTTTTAATAGTATATTATTGGAATAAAGGATTCAAGAATTATTATATTCAAAAATAGTTTAATATTTTATGTATAAAGTAGTGGAATGATTTTAGATCGCAACGTTTCACGATTATATTTAATGAATGACCGCTATTTATCTCGACAATTAATGTTACTTCTAAAATCGTGACGCATTCAAAATTTGAGATTTCCATCTTCAATGATTTACATAACCCAATTGATGAATTTACATTACCGATGCGACATGGGCATTAACAATGCATCCGTTGATATTTTCGAGACAAAATACGACGAAAAAGTAATAATCTTAATATCGGATGTCGAGTTTTCAATACGTAAAACTTATAAAATATATAAGAAATAATAAAAACTTGAATTTTTTATTTTAGACGATTTCCAAAAATAGAAATTCATTTTTGGCGGGAACTTTCCTAATATACCACTATTCACTTTTATATATATATAGATAAACAAGAGATTTCCTATAAAAAGAAAAAAAAAGAGAGAAAACAATAAAAACCAACAATTAAAGAAACAAAAAAATGAAAAATGAAAAAAATAAGTAGCATGAAAACAATCCCTACATGTAGCGGGAAACTGTTCGTATTTTGTAGAATATCGTGGGATTTGCTGGACTGTTGGAGAAGAATTCTCCTTGAAATAGTGGAATCCACTATAATAGTGGACTGATGGAGATACCCCGAGGCAATTGAGGTGGTTCACACGATTCTGATTCTACTACGCGAGCTCGATTCATGTTCATTTTAGTTAAAACTCATCCAAACTTGATTAAATTTAACAATCAAATCAAATGCAAATATGTTCTATTAAGTTTCATAATTAGAAATTCAAATAAGTTTAAACAATATTATGTTTGATTTACTCAATTCATTTAGACGACTGCGTTAATAGGTGAGAAATAGCGTTATGTGTATAGGGAGCCAATGAGAGGCTTTTGGGGGAGGTTTTAGGGAAAAACCTATTGAAAAACCTCACACCATTGTGGTGATGAAGTTTGAGGATTTTAGATACAAACCTGGTTTGTAACTACAAACCAGGTTTTTTGAGAAAATTGAAAAAAAAATTATTGTGAGAGGATTTTTAAGAAATGTAATTGAATTGTGGGGTCCACAAAAAAGTTGTATGAGGTTTTTTGATTGTGGAGAATGGAGTGAGGTTTTTTACTTTTGATGTGGCAGTATGGAATCCACAAAAAAGCAGATTTGTGATTCTTACCACTGGTGATGCCCTTCGGTGAAATTGGATTGAGCTCTGTATTCCAATTAGGTTTTTTAGATTGTAGCATAGCAATGATATGATCATATGAATACTGTTATATAAGCCAAAGTGGCCTGGTTTGGTGCTGGTGGATTTGATTTGACTTGGGAAATAGTATGTTACAGACAACGAGAAAAATCAAATGGCTTTTATGTTACTTTGGATTCTGACGTTGACCGTGGTGGTCCCTTTATGTTTCAAATCTTTTTTCTATACATTTAGATTTTTTTAATTTGGGATAGATATTAAAGAAATAAATATATATTACAGTATATATTAAAAAAAATATTTGATAATATGTGTCGTAAAATTAGATGTAAAATAAATATAATAATAGAAAGTTAGAAATTTTGAACAGCTCACTGATGATGTGGATGTAATAAATTTAAGATTTATTTTGCTCATTAAAAAAAAAGAAAAAAAGAGCACCCATTCTTCGTATGAGTTGCAATATATTTAGGATTTCTTAATGTTATCATTGTCCTTCTATAGTCCTATTGACTGAAAATGTCGACATACTTCATGGAAATTTACGGCTTATGAATTTTTGTATAGTTTTATTTGTGACTTATGAGTCATAATATGTGAATAATACATAATAAATTGAATTTGATCGAATAATAAGTTTAACTAAATTTGACCAAACAATAAATACACAAAAGAAAAAAACTATTCTACATATCGACAAAAAATTCAGTCCTTGCCAAATACTTTGTAGTTTGCACAATACCTATGTTTGTCATATTGAGATTTTATTTTTAATTGAGTGTATTTGTAGCACAGTAAAAACATAGAAACTTTAATCTTGTTTGTCTTTAAATTTTCAAAATCAGTTTACATTTCTTTTCTGAAGGGCTCAAAATCAGTGTTCTCGATTTATCTTCATTAGGGTCGAGTTAATATTTGGAAAACTGTTTTTTCTCATTTTACCTTTAAACAAATATTATTGGACAAATGTTCTTTTTTTTTTTTTTTTTTTTTTTTTTTTTGAGGGGAGACAATCAGACTAACATACATATGTTTCATTCTTTGCTCAAATAAACTCACATTATGGGGTACTACTCTATAATGCTCGAAGTGTTATTTTTAGTACTCGATAATTAACTCGAGTAGTAATGTCCGTAACATGTAACCAACTTTTCCAAAATAAAAAATAATGCTGGTGAAAGTCGGTCATTCCGTGGCTGATTTTACAAAATGAAAAATAAAATAGAAATAGAAACGGCTCTTGAAGAGTAGTTCTTGACTAAATTATTAACGTATATATTCTTTTTTGGCATTAGTTTTGTCACTGGGATTAAAAAAATGTTATATTCATTATTGGTAAAAAATGTCACCTCGAGAGTAGGGATGACGGTGAGACGGGTTTAAACTCGGACTAGCATCAAACCCGCCCGCCGGGACGAGTTTTGACCCGCTCAAACGGGTCTTGAGGTGTAGCCGGGCGGCCCTGGGGGGGCGGTGCGGTGGTGCCGCCGCACAGGGCCCCAAATTTTTTTTTTTCTTTTTGTGTTTTTCTATGTATGTACGATATGATTATAAAAGGTTCCACCTAGAAACAAATTTGTTAGTTGGTGTAGTGGTTGTCCCTTAATTTTTATTCTCAACGGTCTTGATTTCGATTACTTGCTGGAGTGTAAATCATGAATTTTTGCCCATTTTGTCTTCTAAGTTTTTTTCTTTGTTTCTTTTTTTCTTTGTGCAGAAATCCATTTCTATCTAACTAATTCTTTATCTCTTGTTTTCTTTTTGCAAAGAATTAAAGAATTTAAATAGCCACATCCTTAGGCCTTGTATGGTTATGTTTCCATAGACCATTTCTAGTTTTTAGTGTTGGAAATTGAATTTTGAGAATTTTTGGTTTTCGTGTGAAAATTAGAAATATGTTTGGATGAGTGAATGAAAATGAGTTTTAT
The DNA here is from genome assembly GCA_016081115.2 of Rehmannia glutinosa. Classification (NCBI taxonomy): domain Eukaryota; kingdom Viridiplantae; phylum Streptophyta; class Magnoliopsida; order Lamiales; family Orobanchaceae; genus Rehmannia; species Rehmannia glutinosa. Next base: position 6,837 of record JABTTQ020001530.1, read on the forward strand.
GTAGGTTTGGAAATGAGATTGTGTTTGGTTGAGTAGTTTTGAAGTATTATTTTATGTATATAATAATTTGAAAAGTTGATAGTGGTTGAATATTTTAATTGAATATATAATATTATATTTGTGAGATTGTAGGCTAATGGGTCCCATTAGGTATAAATAATTAAAAAATAAAAATATTTTAAGTTGGTAGAGTTGGTAATAGTGGGTCCCATATGTATAATTGGATGAAATGATGAGAATAATGATTGATGAGTGATGTATGATAGTGTATAGGGTTGGGAATTGAAATTATAGGTTTGAGATGTAGTTTTATGTGAAAAATGGAATGTGAAAATGAATTTCCAACGGGCTTGTATGGATGTATTTCCAAGTCCAATTTCCAGTTTCTAGTGTTGGAAAATGAATTTTCAAACTTTATTGGTTTTCGTGTGAGAATTGGGAATATGTTTGGTTTGTTGTCTGAATTTCTGTTTGAAAATGAGAATATGTTTGGTTATAGTTTTTCAAATGTATTTTTGACATAAGTTTGCGCGATTGTAGTGTATTTTTACCTAGGTTTGCGTAATTGGAATGAAAAGTTGTTTGGTTGTGTTTTCAAAAGAATATTTTCCATAAAAAAGTGAAAAATGAAAATGATTTTGTTTCCACTGAAAACTTTTGGAACAAACATAAACCCATTTTCCGGAATAGTTGGAAACTGGAAAAATGGTGTTGGAAACACAACCATACAAGGCCATATCGGCCTTGTATGGTTGGAAATTTATAAACAAACATGATTCCAGTTTTATGAATAGTTGGAAATTGGAAATAGTTAGTTGGAAACATAAACAAACTAGGCCTTAAGCTCTCTCTTTCTTTCATATTTGCTAAATTTGTTTCTTTTTGCAAAATCATAAAATGAATTGAAGAATTATAAAATACAAGAAAATCAATTTTTCATAGATAATTTATGAGTAGTTTATATTTTTTTATCATTTCTCCATGGTAAATCTTATTGAAAAATCTTTTTCGTAATTTACTTTAATAAAAAGGAAATATTAAAGTTGGAGTATAATTTCTTATTACATATCTTATTTAATATGTTAAATCAATGAAATTACATTTATAACATTGATTTTGTTATTTTTAGTTTTTTTATGCAAACACAAGGGCCTCTCTTTTTTTTTTGGTTGCTCTAGCCCCTCGAAACCTAGGACCGGCTCTGTAGGTAGCGGGTTAAGGTTTCAAAAACCCGTCCGATTCCGGGGCGGGTAACGGGTCCAGGTGGACCCGTCCCGCTTCAAATTTTTTTTTTTTCGCACTTAGAATTATAAAGTTTGATGTTATGTTTTGAGTAGATTACAAACTTTGAACTAGTTGGGATATAACCTGAATATTATTATTAACTGAATCTTTGAAATTGATATCTGTTTGTGTTGTGGCTATGTTTTTTTTTTTTTTTACTTTTTAAGTTCATGCACTATGGCTTTACAAAAATGGTTCAGTATGCATTTTAAGAGATTCTGTAGATGAATTTAGTTTTCAATTGCTCCTTACTCATCTCTCTTAGCACATAAAACATTTCAACAAAAACAAAACAGAGGGTAAAATATGTGACCCTTCCTCTCATGCATATACATTCACACACACACACACACGTATGTATATATATATAGTTAACAAACATTTATGTGCATATTCATGTAGATAATTTTGCTATACTGTAATTGACATTGAAGAAAAAATATATATATCATCTTGGCAATTGTTTCCAAGCCACCTGACATTTATGAAATAGATAATTTTTTCAGAATTGCGGGTCTAACGGGTTGGACCCGGACCCGATGGGTCCAATGGTGGGGTGGGGTTGGGTTTGAAGCGGGGAGGGATGAGTCCTGGGTCTTCATTTTCCTTGGCAGGGGCGGGTTCCGGGTTTGGCCAAACCCGTCCCGTTGCCATCCCTACATGAGAGTTGAGACTCCATGCGTAATCTTTTTGAAGATTCGTATACAAACCCGTCACAGGCTGAAACTTTTTAAATATAATCATTAGACCCATTTTTATAATTTAAAAATTATTATAATTAGTATATATTTTTTTGAACTTTCTAGAAAATATACTTTTCTAAATAAAGTATCATAAATAAATTATAAAATATTATTTTTTTAAACAAAGGAAGTATTATTATAGATGATCAATCAAAGTACAAATAATGTTTAAAGACAATTTCAATCCAATGTGGTGGCTCGACCCAAATAAAAGGGCTAACATGAAAATAAGCAGACTCATTCGCTTGCCTCCTAACCAACTGGACAACAAATCCCTCATGAATACATAAAAACTCCTTGCAATATTTTATAATCGAGCCAAATTCAGAAAAATCTTCCATGGATAATGAATCCACTGTTCCAACAAGAAGTTGTGCATCTAGTTCGAATATGATATTATAAGCCCGAGTTTTCCAGCCACAACATTGCTTCCATCTGACCTATTGCTTCTCCCTCCTTCACACTGGTAGTACAATCCTTCAGAATTGTTCTACATGCAATAGAGCTACCAAGATCATCTCTCAAAATCTCTCCAAGACCCAAACCTACTGTAATTCTTGGATTTATTTAAGTTCTATTAGCTATCTCTAAATCCACGTTTCAAGAAAAAGAAAAAAAAAAAGCTATCCCTAAATCCAAGGATGATTTCATGATATGCAACAATCTATTTATTAAAATTATTACTCTTTTTATCTAGAATTGAATCGTTAATCAATACATTGAATGGACCACCATCCCTTGTTTCCACGACTTACCATGGAAATAGTAAAGCATTGCCATCGAGAGATATGTAGCAAGCACCCACAAAAACGTAGATTTGCATCTCACTATATAGAATTATAAATTCAAATGAAGACAAATGTAAATGGATAAGAACTAAAATGGGACAGAATTCAAGACATCTTAAACAAGAATGTGAAATTACTATGTTCCAATCCACCCACATTAGAAAACATATGTGAACTTGAAGTGGCTAAAATAAGCCTACAGACAAGGCCCAATAGGATGTCCACAAACAAGGCCCAACAGGGAAGTCAGAAAACGAGTTTCCTAAATCTACCTGGTACCCAACATGCCAGACCCAGTACTGATGGAACAAATAGATTTTTTTTTTTTCGTGAGAAATTGTGAATTACTTTTCTTACAGCTATGAGTATAACTGAATCGAGTCGAGTCGAACATAGTAAAGTTCAAGCCTGTTTGAATTAATACGAGCTTCAAAAATGTTGAGTTTGTTTGATTATTAATAGAATCGAGCTCAAACAGGTTGTAGTCGAGTCGGACACGAATTGAGCTCGAGTAGTTTTATATTTTTATACATATTTTATTTATTTTTACTAATCAAGTCGAGTTAGATTAGGTTAATGAACCGAGCTCAAACGAATTTTTAACGATCAATCTCGAGTTGAGTATCGAATAACTTGACTCGTTTTTCATCCCTACTTAGAGCTATACAAAGAGAACTCAAAGAACTTGAAACTGATGTGTCTCACGGTTCGAAGGAGAAGTGTAGGTCCCAAGGGGTGTGAGTAAGGTTTAGAAGGGGGGTAATAAACCTTACCAACTTTTCGATTTTAGTCCTTTTAAAATATTACAGAGTTAATTACACAGCTAAGTCCTTGAGGGACAGCTAAGTTAGTTAATCAACAGAGTTAGCCACTCAACAGACTCGAAAGAGCTGTTGATAGAATAACTCAGCTGTTTAGACTAAACCTTAACTTAGGTTTGTGATGAGTTTTTCAATGGAAGACTTAACACCCTTGAATTTGATTTAACTTTGTTTTAAACACTTAGTTTTAGCACTTTGTTATTTATCAGTTGGATAGCAAATTATCGTGAGATATAAAGTATGTGTGCGGGAATGTAAATATCTTTGAAATGTAAATGACACAAGCAAATTTTATAGAGGTTCGAAGATGGGGTAATTCTTCTACTCCTCCCTTCTCCAACTCCGGAGGACTCCACTAAGTAATGATCAGTACAAAGTGGTTATCGCCAGAGACAAGTCTTGATCACGCGGTGACTTGCTCCTTGGACTCGATCTTGAGATGCCTTGGTCACACAATGGCGGCTTCTCGTCCGACTCAGCTTCTTCTTCACGGGTGGATGTCTTGCTACTCCAGCCTTACTTTCTCAAGCTTCTTGGATTTGATCACGAAGCCCTCCAATAACTTGAGATTGGTTCGACCTTGAACCTTCCTACAATCCTCCTTGGAAAGTAGACCCTTTTGATTCTTCAAAAGTTTCCTCTTCAACAATTTGAAGTTGTCTTTCTTTCATGACTTAGTGTTGGATCGATTTCCTTTGAGATTTAGGCTTGAGGATTTTGCTTGAATAACTTGAGAATATTTTGCAGGTTACAGTATAAATGTTGCTTGTTATCTCAGGTATGCAAGGTTCAAGTTTTCAAGGTAACCTTTTCTCAATGTGATTCCTCAGCCTTTTATAGTGAACTTTCAAAATTCTGCCCGTTGAAGAGATATGCTGATTTTCAAAAGTCACTTATGTTCGTTGGCTTGTCTTTTCTTGGTCTTCAATCTTGAGATGTAGACCGTTCCTCGTATTAAATGAGTGTCCATCTTTTTAGGTTCTGACACGAGGTACAGTGTTTCCTATTGGTTTATTCCTTTTGCACGCTTCTGGGACTGAGGACTTTAAGACATGGCAGCATGGAAGTATTACTTATTTAAGTAATGTTCTTGACTTTTGTGCAACGAATTCTTTTGATTAACTCCTCTTTTATTTGCCTTTTCCCAGGTGACTTGAGTCTATTCTGATTATTGAAAGACTCATACGTCACTTCAACTTGTGTTTTGGCTTCTAGGGTTGACTTAACTGACTCTTCACACAGCTGTCCTTCAGCTGTTACATCTTCAGTCGAGTCCTTGGTCTTCTATCTTGGCCATACTCAGTTGTTTCTCGGGAGTCTTTACTTATAGTCTTGATTGACTTCTTGTATTCCCACCATATGACTTGACTTGACTCATTCATTCGGCCCTAACTATTACAATGAGAATTACAAAGAAAATGGGGTGCCAACATTCTAATCTAAGTTTTACATGGCATTCATCAAAATCTATAAAATAAATTTCCTAACAAGAAGATAGAGAGAATCACGTCTCTTGCGCCGAAGAATCGAGAAGGTAAGAATTGCTACAGTCCACTCTAGGGTTGCATTTGAGGGGCTCTTTATTTGGGATATGAAAGGCCAAGATTAAAACTCTCAAATGAACGGTCTAGATTAGGGGTGCACACAGTCCGGGTTAACCGACCGCACCAAACCGAAACCGACCATTCGGTTTGGACCGAAACCGAACCAAAATTTTTGGTTCGGTGTTGTTTTTAGTTTGGCCATTTTCGGTTTCGGTTTATGTTGGGAGGACGGTGGACCGAACCGACAGAAAAACGAAGTTTGTATATATATATATATATATATATATTTTAAATAAATAAAACTCACCGAGGGGGGCGCATTTCTTCAAAAGCTGCAGGTTGCTTCTTAATTTTTAAAAAAGGTGCTTTTTTTCCTTTCACAAAAGTGCTTCTTTCCAACCCTAAAAAAGTACTTTTTCTTTAAAGAATTAAGAAAAGTAGAAAACAGAGACTTAAAGATTAAGAAGGGTTGAAAAATTTCTAAGTTATTTCCTTACTCTTCCCCTCCTATACGACTCTCAGTCTCTCACTATGTCTCTCTCAAACTCGAAGAAACCCACCGCAGCCACCACTCCGCCGCTCGAAGCCTCGAACTGAAGTTGTAACTTGTAATTTTAGTTGGCTTCCTTTTCAACCTATAAATCAAATTGCACTGCAGTTTGTTTTAAAAAAAAATTCATTAAAATTCGGTCGGCTGGAAACCGAACCGAATCCGAACCAACTTCGGTCGAAAACCGAACCAAACCGAGCAGTTCGGTTTGGTTTTTGGTTTGCCATTTTGAGCAAACTGAATTTTCTTTTAACCGAAAGTTCGGTCGGTTCGGTTCGGTTCTGACCGAATGTGCATCCCTAGTCTATATGGAGAAAAGAGGATCTGCGGTTCCTCAAAGTCGGGTGGAACATAACCTAGGTCCGAGTGGTGGGTCGGTTGCAGTGGGGTTGGCTTCTCTTTTGGGTTTTGGATATGAGTTTTAATGGGCCACAACTAAACATTAGTATTGGGCCACAAAAAACAACATTCTCCACCTTGGCCCAATGTCGATTTAACAAAAACACAAGGGTCACAAAAAACACAGTTATCAACATCTCCGATTTTTTTTCTCACTACACGCACAGTGCAGCAAGAATACAGTTATAGTGAGCACAAAGCAAACTATAACACAAAACGGACAGGGTAAAATCACCATATTGCACAGACAGTACAATAACACTGGAAATAACAAGCACACAACAAGTTATATCCAAAACCAACAAGTATAGGAACTCTTCAATCACCTGTAACAAAATTCAGAATTTTGAAACATGTCAAAAATTTACTAAAAGGCAAGCATTTAGTTCTCATATCAGCAGGATTAAATTCAGAGGGTATTTTTTCAAGATTAACTAAACCTTTGGCAACAATATCACAAATATAATGAAACCTCACATCAATATGATTAGTTATATCATGAAAAATAGGATTCTAACACAATTAATGTAAGTCCAAGTGGCTACGATAATCTAAAGGAGGTGAATATATTATGCCTATTTTCGCAATTATGCCCTCTTTTTCGGATAAAAAAGCCAAGGCAAGAATGAAAGTGGGGAAAGTAAACAACACACGTCGATTTATAGAGGTTCAACACACCTAGGGCCTAATCCTCTACCACCCCAGTATCTCCGGGATGGATTTCAAAAAGAAAAAAAGATTTTATTAATTACCACAATTAATACAACATCACCTTACAACGCCTCTTTGGAGATTTCCACAATCTCCCTTGAAGATTACCATAATCTTCAACGGCGCCTTGTGAAGATTACCACCATTTTCAACCTTGAAGAACACCAAATTCTTCAACACCTCAAAGAGCACCAAACTCTTCATTAAGAAAATTACCACAATCTTCTTGCACCTAACACCTAGATCACCCAAGTGTGTTCTTACCACAAGAACACTCACAAGGATATCTTGTGTTGAATGATGAACCCAAAAATTCAAGATTACAACTCAATAATGAATAATACAACTTTGAGTGCAAGTGTAATCAAGAATTAAGCCTAGACCTCGAGATGTGAAAGTGTAAGACCTTAGGCTATTACAACAAGAATATTGAAATAGAAGAACAAAAGTGTTTGCTTGAATGTATCTTGTTGTGTTGTAGTTTTCTCTCTTGTTGTGTTGCTTCAATTCTTCATCTATTTATAGAGGATGTCTTGAACTAGATAGGCTCCTCCTAGGAGATTGAAATTTGTAAAAAATTGCAAGACAATTGAAAAATATAGCTGTTAGAAATCAATTCCACAATTTAAGGAAAGAATGGTCTGCTGCACAACGACTAGAATTTTGTTGTCAAAACAATAGGGCGACCGGTTGCGCTCTAATACAGAAATAAGGATAATACAACAAAAATCATCATAGGGACCGATCCAGGGGGTTGGATCGGTCGACCTAGGGTCCGACCGGTCGCCCCCCATAGGGACGGTCCCCCTAGAGGTTTTTTGAGAAGAACAACTTCTCTGTTCTTTGATTTCTTCTTTCAGGTACAGGATGATGTATTGTGCGACTGGTCGACCTCTAGGAAAAATTCAAATGTCTTGTTTCTATTTTGGAAATCATCTTTCAGACATGGGATGCCCTATAGGGCGACCGATTGAACACGAGACAGAAGTGTTGTCCAATTTTTGTCGAAAATAAACTTCAAGAAATACTTCGAAAAATTAGTAAAAACATTTTAGATCGATCGGGAGTATTTAGAAAAATATTTAGAAACATTGTTTTGATGTAAAAACACATTAACACAAAATCATACAAAGTGTTGTCCATTTTTTGTCGAAAAATAAACTTGAAGAAATACTCCGAAAAATTAGTAAAAGCATTTTAAATCATTTAGGAGTATTTGGACAATATTTAAAACATTGTTTTGGTGTAAAAACAAAATCATCAAAATCATGATAAAAACATTTATCTAACAAACTCCCCATTTTTGATGATAACAAACCAAAATAATTTAAGGAGGTCGATTTTGAAAATAAAACAATTTTACCGGTTAAAAGTAAACTATCCATTGAGAAAGATAACATTCCGCGCATAATAAACACAAGGATGGGAGTAGAGATTTTCAAAACATTTTACAAATGCTCCCCCTATCAACATGCACAACAAGAGTAATATAGAAGCCATCATCCAAAAGCTAAAAGCTCAGCTTTTATATATTGAGCTTAAGTATCAAGAGCTTATAAGCTCCCCCGTCAACAAAACATCATTAGACATGTAAATAAGTCCATAATACAACAAATAGACTAAGTATGATCCCCAACTTTTGGCTTATAATATCCACAACTTATAGCTTCTTTCGCGAGCTTATTTTAGCTTCTTTGAGCTAAAGAGCTTATATCCTATTTTCCCCATTTGGAATTATCAAAAAGAATGTTAGCATGATAAAAACATCATATATCCATATCAAAGTGCGCAATTTAACCTATTTACCAAGTTAGTCATCATTAAGCTTAAAATTCTAAAAGCTAAGGGAAAACGTCGATCATATGACTAGGAAAAGCTGTAAAAGCTCATTTGATTTGAAAAACATGATCTCTATAAATATATGAGACTTTTGAAATCGAGAGGTGATTGATATGTGTTTTGCATGTATTTTGGACTTAATTGTAGTTAGAATTAGTTGATATGCATGCATTACATGAGTAAAAAGAGCTTTATTTCTGTTTTGTGGAAAAGGTATTACGCTTTGCTCGTTTTGTAGGAATTTGTTGATAATTGTAGCATTTTGGCAACAATTCGGAACATTGCGGTAAAGAACCGCCGATACTTGAAGTAACGCACGAAGTTTGGAGTTGAATCGGGCTAACCAGAGAAAGCGGAAGAAACGAACAAGTATCAAGTCCAACAACAGTGCGCACGGGCGGGCGAGCGCCCCTAGCAAGACCGTGCGCTAACCCAAGACTGAGACTCGAGCCATGGCATGACGCACGGGCTGGTCGTGCGTGATGCAGGCACGTGCGTCCTTCAGTAAAAGTTGAATTCTTGCGGCACCTAGCACGGACTAGGCGTGCGCTAGCGCACGGCCCGCAAGCGTTGTCTTGTGCGGAAAAATAGAGTTTGATAGATTTTTGAACTAGGTTTTGACCCGAACGAAGTACAAATAACGACGAGGTGGCCACAAACAAGGACAGACTTACTTTTGCCCTAGAACACATAGAAAAGAGCACTTTTCCACCGGATAATTGGAGAGATCGATCAAGGCTACAACACACTTGAGATTGAAGATAGATGAGAGATCATCAATGTCCCTAGTCTTTGCATTCCATAGTATCTTTATTTTCAATTAGTTAGACATGAACATGGATAATTTGTCTATGAATTATTTGTTTTCTATGTCCGGCTAAACATCTTGTGATTCCGGTTTGGGAGTAGGTTAATGGATACTTTTATTTGATGATTATTTGCAATTGAAGTTATTATTTTCCAACCCTATTCGAAAGTACTTTGTTTTAATTCTTATTTTATCAAAAAGTTATTGGTTTAACTTGTTTGATGTATTGATTCATAATTCGAAAGATGAGTTTCAATACTAGATCTGTGAGTACTTGACATGAATATTTGCAAGATTGAGAAGTCTGTGAATATTTGTGAGGATATTTAATCTTTTGTGCTTTTGGGAGTTGGATATCTCATGTTGAGTAGAGATGCTAGCATAGATATTCCAATCAACGTTTTTACATGCATCTCGAGAGAGAGGGTAAATTACTTTTGTGATTGTTCTATAGGGAAGAATATGTATAACTTTGGTTTGATTAATCTGATAATAAAAGGGGATATTAACTGAAACCATAACCCAGGAATCCATTCATCTCCTTTATCTTTCAATCAATCTTTACTTTGTCTTTTTATGCTAAATTCTTCTCTTAGTTTTATAAAACCATATCACTCAATTCCGATCGTCTGGATAAAAATAAGGTTATTATAATCCCAGTACTTAGTACAATAATTTATTAGTCCCTGTGGATTCGACCTTGCTAACCTTATTCTATAAACTCGCATCGTACACTTGCGGTGAAGCTAAAAATAAGGCGAACAAGTTTTGGCGCCGTTGTTTCGGGACTAATTAAATTTTTAGTACTAATATTGTGATAAATATAATTATTTTTAATTTAGACATTTTTTTCTTTTTATTTGTTGTTTAATTTTACTCGCATTGTGTTTGACTTATTTTTTCTTTAGTTGGTTCGGTAGTGCATAAACACTCGCTCGAAGCAAGGATAATTAGCACCTTCATACCGGAGGTTGAGGCTTTTGCTATGCGAACTAGTGCGACTACTAAAGCGGGTAAAGAAACAAAGAAGAACAGGCTATATCGGACGTAGAAGATAACAACGGAGTCGACAACGGAGGTAACAACCGGGCCAACAGGGTCAACAATGAGTTACCAGTACCAGAGGTTCCGATAGTCCAGCAGCAAGCGATTTGCGATTACTTTCGCCCACAGACCAATCGCAACTATGGTGGAATTGCCAATGTCCCAATTAATGTGAATAACTTTGAGCTGAAGCCAACACTGATCTCGATGGTACAACAGAATCAGTTTGGGGGTTCCCCGTCTGAGGATCCCAATTCTCATCTTGTGAACTTCATGCAGATTTGCAACACAATCAAGATGAATGGGGTGACTGATGATGCTATACGTCTGCACCTATTCCCTTTCTCTTTAAGGGATAAGGCTAGAAACTGGCTAGGCACCTTAACTCAGGGGAGTGTGAATACATGGGATGAGCTGAGTCGAGGTTCTTGTTTAAATACTTCCCACCAAGTAAGACACTACAACTCAAAAGTGAGACCACACAGTTCAGGCAGTTCGATTCTGAGCCATTGTATGAGGCCTGGGAGAGATTCCGGGATTTATTGAGGAGGTGCCCGCAACACGGATTTCCAAAGGATCATCAGCTCTGCTTTTTTACAACGGGTTGATGGGACAGACTAGGTCGTTTGTAGATGCCGCAGCAGGAGGTGCTTTACTTGCAAGATTCCCAGATGATGCATTCAGCTTGCTCGAAGAGATGGCAATTAATAGCTATCAGTGACCCTCCGAGAGAACTAATGTGAAAAGGGTAGCCGAAGTCACAGATTCGGACCCAATTAAGGAATTGACAGCTCAGATGACTGCATTGACAAATCAATTGAGTGCACTGACGAAGGTGACTGATGGAAACACGGATGCAAGTAATGGGGAGAATTCCTCTAGATCCCATGGAGGAAGCAAATTATGTCAACAACCGAATTTCAACAATTACCGGAACAATCAGACTCCTTCCCATTACCATCCGGGTTTGAGGAACCATGAAAACTTCACCTACGCAAATACGAAGAATGTGATGCAACCACCACCGGGGTTTAATGTGACAAATGGTGTCATAAATGCTGAGGCTAAGCAAACTATGGAGGATATTTTCACCTCATTTATGAATGAGACGAGGAACCGATTCAATAAGGATGAGGCGAAGCTGGATAAAATTGTAAATCATGTCACACAATTGGCCAACACTATGGGGTCCCAAATGAAAAATCTTGAAACCTAAATTGGCCAATTAGCTACAATTGTTGGTGGACAGCATCAGAAAGGCCAATTTCCGAGCAACACTGGGGTTAATCCAAAGGAGCAGTGTAATGCCATTCGTCTGAGGAGTGGAATAGAATACGAGGGGCTAAAAATATCAGAAAATACTGAACAGACGCAGGGGCACGACCCGTGCACCACCGCACAGCCAGGTCGTACGTCCTTTAGGGGCAGCAACTGTTGTTCCGGGAAACACGGAAACTGAAGCAAATGGCAATGTTTAGGTCGAGGAAGGAGTTGAGGACCATCTTGCTGAACAAAAAGGGGTTGAGAAGCTTAAATCTTCCTCTAACCCTGATATTTCTAAACTTAATATTCCCCTTCCTTTTCCCCAATGTTTTCAAAAGAAAAAGCTAGATGCGCAATTTGCAAAAATTTTGGATATATTTAAGAAACTGCATATTAACATACCTTTTGCAGACGCATTGGAGCAAATGCCCAATTACGCTAAATTTTTGAAGGATATTATGTCAAAGAAAAGAAAGATGACTGGTTTCGAGACAGTCAATCTGACAGAAGAGTGCAGTGTGATAATCCAGAGGAAACTACCACAGAAACTAAAAGATCCGGGAAGTTTCACTATCCCTTGTGCTATTGGTGATGTTTTCTTTAAGAAAGCACTTTGTGATTTAAGAGCAAGTATTAACTTGATGCCCTTGTCCATTTTCAGGCAATTGGGATTGGGAGAGGTGAAGCCATCTATGGTCACCTTACAACTTGCAGACCGATCACTCATGTATCCGAAGGGAATCATCGAGGATGTGCTTCAAAGTCGATAAATTCATATTCCCTGTGGAATTTTTGGTGCTGGATATGGAGGAGGACAAAGACGTCCCTTTGATACTCGGGCGTCCATTCCTAGCTACCGGGAAGGCCTTGATAGATGTGCAAAAGGGAGAACTCACATTACGGGTTAATGATGAGCATGTTTTATTTACTATCTATAAGGCACTACAATTTCATGATGGTGTTGAGAACTGTAGTTTCATAGACGTAGTTGAGTCTTGCATTTATGAATATGTGGATCATACATTGTTTAAGGATGATTTAGAGTTTGGTTTGACACATTCGTGTTCAACATCAAACATGATGATTGATAATCAAGACTTGTATGATTGTGTTTGTGCTTTAGATAATATGCAGGAGCTACCAAGAAGCGCGAGAGGAGCGCACACAAAGAAAAACGTGCGGGAGTCAGTTATGCAGGGGCGCACGACCCGTGCTTCGGAGCACGCCCTAGTCGTGCGCATGGCCGAAGAGGAGGATGAGAAACCTGAAGAGCGCACGGCCCGTGCGTCTAAGCATGGGCAGGTCGTGCGTGGGGTCCAGGCAAATGAAGTAATACCTAAAGAGCGCACGACCCGTGCGTCTGAGCACGGGCAGGTCGTGCGTGAGGCCGAAACAAAAGACGCAACCACTGAAGAGCGCACGGCCCGTGCGCCTGAGCACGGGCAGCCCGTGCGTGAACCCGAAGAACCCATTTTGAACCCAGAACTCAAACCCTTGCTTGAGCATCTCAAATACGCATTCCTTGGAGCAAATAACATGAATCCGGTAATCGTATCATCCCTTTTAACTTCAGTTCAACTTGATAAATTGCTTAGGGTGTTGAGAAAACATAAGTCTGTGATAGGTTGGTCAATTTCTAATTTAAAAGGCATAAGTCCATCGATTGTAATGCATAAAATTAGAATGGAAGATGTCTATAAACCTTCAGTGCAGAATCAAAGAAGATTGAACCCTATAATGCAAGAGGTCGTTAGAAAAGAGGTTTTAAAATGGTTAGATGTTGGAATCATATATGCTATTTCTGATAGTTCTTGGGTAAGTCTAGTACAAGTGGTACCAAAGAAAGGGGGAATGACTGTAGTTAGAAACGAAAGTGATGAGCTTATTGCGACTAGGATAGTTACTGGATGGCGTATATGCATTGATTATAGGAAGTTGAATGATGACACTTGTAAAGATCACTTTCCCCTCCCCTTTATTGATATGATGTTAGATCGCTTGGCGGGATATGATTATTATTGTTTTTCGATGGTTATTCCGGTACAACCGGATCATGATTGCACCGAGGAAGACCAAGAGAAGACGACATTTACATGTTACTATGGTACGTTTGCATTTCGCAGAATGCCATTCGGACTATGTAATACACCAACGACTTTTCAGCATTGCATGATGGCTATATTTCATGATTTTATTGAGAAAATAATGGAGGTATTCATGGATGGTTTTTCTGTGTTTGGAGATTCTTTTGATCTTTGCTTGGATAATCTTTCTCTAGTGTTGCAGAGATGTGAGGAAACTAACCTTGTTTTGAATTGGGAGAAGTGCCATTTAATGGTACGAGATGGCATTGTATTAGGTCACCGGGTTTCTTCTGTAGGTTTAGAAGTGGACAGAGCGAAGATTGTCGCAATCGAGAAACTCCCTTCTCCAACAAACGAGAAGGCCATTAGAAGCTTTTTGGGGCACGCAGGATTCTATAGAAGGTTCATTCGTGACTTTTCTAAAATCACTAAACCTTTGAGTCGCTTATTAGAAAAAGATCGCTTTCAATTTTTCCGATGATTGTTTGCAGGCATTTGAGATTCTGAAGAAGGCTTTGGTGATAGCACCAATTCTTGTAGTTCGGATTGGAGTCAGCCCTTCGAGCTGATGTGCGATGCCAGTGACTTTGAAGTTGGGGTTGTTCTGGGTCAGAAAAGGGACAAGTTGTTCAGAGCCATCTACTATGCGAGCAAAACTTTAGACAGTGCCCAACAAAACTATACCACCACAGAGAAGGAAATGCTGGCAATTGTTTTTGCATTCGATAAGTTCCGATCTTACTTGATTGGAACTAAGACGATAGTCCACACAGACCATGCGACGATCAAATACCTATTCGATAAGAAGGATGCCAAACCGAGACTGATTCGATGGATTCTTTTATTGCAGGAGTTTGATGTGGAAATCCGAGATAGGAAAGGTTGTGAGATTGTGGTAGCAGACCACTTGTCCAGGTTGGAGTACAAGAAGGATGAGAAAGAGGCACAAAATAATCAAGGAGGAGTTCCCGATGAGCGACTCCTAATGTTAGAGGCTAAATTCCCATGGTATGCTGATTTTGTGAATTACTTGGTGGCGGGAGTTATGATCCGGATTTGTCTTCCTATCAAAAGAAGAAGTTCCTCTAAGATGTCAAGTTCTACATATGGGATGACCCCTTGCTCTTTAAGAGGTGCACAAACACGATTATCCGACGATGTGTACATCAAGAAGAGTGGTAGAGAGTTTTACAACAATGACATTCTTCACCTTCCGGGGACACTTTGGTCCGACACGCACCGCTGCGGCAAAGGTATTGCAGAGTGGTTTATACTAGCCTACTTTGTCTAATGATTGCTATTTATATCTGCAGCAGTATGATAGATGCCAGCGGATGGGGAACATCTTGAGACGACATGAGTTGCCCATGACCAATGTGATGGAAGTCGAGCTCTTTGATGTGTGGGGGATTGACTTTATGGGTCCCTTTCCATCTTCTTTGGATTATCAGTACATTTTACTTGCAGTGGAGTACGTATCTCGATGGGTTGAGGCGATTCCAGCACAAACAAATGATGCGCGAGTAGTGCTAAAATTTCTAAAGAAAAATATATTCACTCAGTTTGGAACCCCGATAGCTTTGATAAGCGATGGGGGGTCACACTTTGTGAATAGGTTGATGAGCACTTTACTTACGAAATACGGGGTCAAGCACAAGGTGGCATTAGCATATCATCTGCAAGAAAACGGGCAAGCAGAGGTAGCCAATCGCGAGATTAAGCAGATCTTAGAGAAGACAGTGAATATAAATCGCAAGGATTGAGCTATGAAGTTAGATGATGCATTATGGGCATATCGGACTGCGTACAAGACACCATTGGGCACATCGCCTTATCAGTTAGTATTTGGGAAATCATGCCATTTGTCAGTGGAATTAGAGCACAAGGCGTTTTAGGCTGTGAAGAAGTTAAGTTTTGAATTCCAAGCAGCGGGTGAAAAGAGGCTTTTGCATTTGAATGAGATGGAGGAGTTAGGGATGAAGCCTATGAAAATTCCCGGATTTACAAGGAACGCACCAAGAGATGGCATGATCGAATGATAAAGAAGAGAGAGATTTTACCGGGTGAACAAGTCCTTTTGTTTAACTCGCGTCTTAAACTCTTTCCCAGAAAACTCAAGTCTCGGTGGTCGGGGCCGTTTGTTATCAAGAAAGTGTTAAATCCTCCAGGAATAGTGGAATTGTTGGGGAGACATTTATGGTGAATGGCCAGAGGATCAAGCACTACCTTCATAGAGACCAAAAGGAAGAGGTGACAAGCCTCACTTTGCTAGAACCATGATCGAGTAAACAGGCGTCAAACTATAGATGTTAAATTTAGCGCTTGTTGGCAGGAAACCCAACGGTTTTCTGTTTTATTTCTTCCCATGTTTTTTTTCCTTGGTTTCCCTTTGCTAAGTTAGGATTTTTTTATGCTTTCATAAGTTATGATTTTTTTTTATTTCCTTAAAAAATGGAAAAATGCGAAGTTTGGTGCGGCATCCCGCAAGGGCAGGGCGTGCGTCATGCGCACGACCCGTGGGTGTTTTAGGAAATAGGGCTGAACTCACGGCACCTCGCACGGGCAGGGCGTGCGCCATGCGCATGACCCATGCGTGTTCCAGGATTTGAATTAGACCTTTGTCACCCCGCACGGGCAACCCATGCGCCTATCGACAGAAGCAATACTAAGACCGCAGAAGGTCAGTTTTTCTCACACTTTCAAACACTCTCACGCACGAGCACACACAAGCTCTCTCCCCCTTCGAATGTTTCGACAAATTCAACACCCACACCACACCACACCATAATCTAGCTTCAAACTTGCTTTGGAGTGAGGTTTTAGTTTCAAGAAGCACCTAGGGTTTCAATTTTAACCTCTTTCCTAATCTTCGAGAATTCCGGTAAGAATTTCAAGTTTTGTTTCGAATTTCTTGTGGATTATGATTTAGAGTTCATATATGGTGCATGTTTGATGAATTTGTCATGATATACTAGAATTTTTTCTATTGGACATTTTATCGAACACCTTGTGGGTAGTTGAATTAGAGTATTTGTGGTTGATTTAATGATGAATCTTGCATGAGCTTGAGTATTTAGGGTGTTAGTGGCTATGATTCTCTGCAATTACATGGTTGTTTAGGCTTGGGAGCTTATTTGTTGAACAAATTGTAGGGATGAGACATTATGCCGTATTTGATTTGTTTGCATTGAATTCACCATGCTCTTGTGTTGCCTGGCATGTTCGGAATCTCACATTTATTTTGCTAGGTATAGACTTGAACATATGGCTGATCAAAGGAACCAACAGGGTCGAAATAGACGCCCGAGGGGGGCCGCTGCCTTATGGCGGGAGGTACATCCAGATAGCCCCGAGGCTTATGAACTTCTGCTGACTTGATCACTCGTTCTTTTATGCCAACGAGATATGCCGACGACGAGTGTACCCAAGCTCTTGGGATACACGATGAGGTTTGGCAGATGTTCGAACGGATTGGGTGGACTGCGTTCATGTAAGGGCGGTGGCCGACGTATAAAATGCTAGTGCTCGAGTTCCTAAGCACACTGGACATTACGAAACGACAAAGCGAACAACGAGCCCCAGGCGATCCATTTTCGACTGGGAAATGAGTGGAGGAATGTCTCTATCGCCCAACTCAATGAGATTTTTGGGTTACCTTCTAACGCCCCATATCGGCCAAAGACGAACTATAGCTTGATATGAATTCGGGCGTTTGTTGGTTCGAGACATTTAAAACCGGCCTAATGCTTTATATGAGGCACGCTCATCTAAGGCCTCATCACTCCGAAACACCGTCTTTCGCTACATCCAAAAGGTCACAGCTCACTTTGTTTACGCCCGACACAATAACATAGGTATGCAAGATCGGGAGCTATACCTACTATGGTGTATGTTATCCCGTACCCCTTACAACATGGCGGCCTACTTTGTGGAACACATTATGTATGTTTCCAAGCAGACCGCGTGGACGATATTGGTTGGGGGAATGCTAACCCCCATTGCTCGACATTTTCATGTTGACATGAGAAGAATGGAGCCCATAGCGGGCAGTCGGAGTATAAACATGAACGCCCTTTGCCAAATGAAAATAATAACAGACGAAGAGAACATACTATGCTTCCAACAAAGGGTTGGACCTGCCTTCCCACTTCCTAACCGGCAGCTCACGTCTGTGGTTGACAATGAACTTAATTGGCTCATGAACACTGAGGCGCATATCAGAGTCGTGGAAGTCATGACTGCAAGGAAAAGGAGGAGGGTAGTCGGGTTGCCCGATGAGGAGGAATTGGCGATAGAGGCGATGGAGTATGATCGGCAAGAGCGAGGTTTTGAGCCGGGTTCCCAACAAGGGGGTTTCGAGCAGGGGTTCCAACAAGAGAGGCCCGACATTCCGGAAAGCTCTCACCAAGGTGAGGAGCATGGGGGACAAACTTACCAGGACAGACTATTTGCTCTTGAGGAGAGCATGCGGCAAAGACCGGGATAATTTCAGTGACACAGGATAATTTTCGGTAGTACCGGGATGATTTCCAGCATCACCAGGATGAGTTCCATACTTTTCAAACGGAGCAAGAGCAGAGGTATCAGGCCCAGGAGCAGCGGGAATTGGAGATGTTGCAGATGATGTATCAATTACAAATGTGACACATCTCTCAGGGCCACTTTCCGCTGCCACCCCCACAGTGAGACAGGTCCATTCCACACTTTTTTTTTGAGATTCTATCTTCTCTTCCATGCTCTATAATTTCATTCAAGTTTGGGGGGAGAGATAGTATTTTGATTGAAGGGTGTGGCGATTGTTGCATTCATATAGTTGCATGTAGAGCATATAGGTTGCATTGCATTAGATGCTTATTTTTTATTTTAGCACGTTTATTGCTTTAGCACGTTTATTGTTTTCTTAGGTTTTTAGGGAGTGAGTTGACCGTTATTGTGTTCTTGTTGTGATCTTGAGAGCATTTGTTGAACAGTTTATGTTGTTTTGAATTGGGTGTTGAGCTTGAGTTGATCGGGTTGAGAATAGATGATATGGAGCATGTGAATATTGAAATCTTGGTTGATATGCTTTGAATTACGGAATTGTAAGCCTGTGAGCTTTTTGAGCCTTTACTGCTTTCATTGTATGCAGTCTTGTAGTTGATTGAGTGTGTCATTATTGTTGATATGAATTCTAGAACTTGCTTTGGTATCTCTGTCAAAGTCACATGTTGTATGCAATTTATGAAGATGATTTTAGGCCATTTTTGTTAAGCCTTTCAAGCCTTTTGCCTACCTAATAACATCTAATTTCCCTAGTTAGCCAAGTGGAGCCTATTGCCTGATTTTTTGATAGCCACAATTCAAGCCGTAACTTGATATATCTGGTATCCTAAGCTTGAAGCGTATAGCATTGAGTAAGGGATTGAATAAGGTTGAATAGGAGGATATCGAGAAGTTATACAATGGTGTGCATGTTGGATGTGGGAATATAAGAAGAAAAAGAGGAAAATGGAGGATATACTCACAAAAGGGTTAAAAAAAAAAAATCAACTGCATAAGTGAGTTGGCCTTAATTGCATTTATAGGCAGAGGATTATGATGTAAGGCGAAAGAGAGTAGATTGTATGAAAAAAAAGGGAGAAAAGAGATGTGATAAGAATAAGAGGTGATTGGGGGTGCATATTTGATTTGAATGAGAATATTTGAGTGAGAAAAAGATGTGCTTACCAGTCTATACGCTTAAGTTTGAGTCACTTTCTCCATATTTCCCTACCTTAACTAAAGAGCCTTCATTACAACCAAAAGAAAAGTCCTTTCCGATTTATGAATTGCATACAATCGAGTGGCGGAGATGTGAGACGATTTGCAAGTCTATGGTAATTCTTCAACATTGACATGATTTGAGCGAATACACGTCCCTTATTATTCTAGAGAGGAGAGTATACACTTTATCCAAGAGAGACATGATTTGACGTATTTACCATGGTTTTAATTGACTTGTGCTCTATGTTAGATATTCGAAGTTTGGTTGATTTGTTGCTTGGCGTCTAGGGATAAACAACATGAATTGTGATGCGTTGTTCTTGAGTTGCTCTTCATTACCCCATTTGTGTTTTATCTTATTTATAAAGTGTTGACGGGGACTGTCAACAGTTTAAGTTTGGGGGTTTGATTGATATGTGTTTTGCATGTATTTTGGGCATAATTGTAGTTATAATTAGTTGCTATGCATGCAATACATGAGTAAAATGGGCTTTATTTCTATTTTGTGGAGAAGGTTGCTTTGCTCGTTTCATAAATTAGTTGCTTTGCTCGTTTTGTAGGAATTTGTTGATAATTGTAGTATTTTGTCAACAATTGAGCATTGCGGTAAAAAGAACGCCGATACTTGAAGTAACGTAAGTTTGGAGTTGAATTGGGAAGAAGTTAGATGAAGCAAGGCGAAAAAGCGAGGAATGAAAGCGAACAAGTATCAAGTCCAGCCCAGTGCGCACGAGGGGGAGTGCGTCCCTAGCACGACCCGTGCGCTAACCCAAGATCGAGACTTGAGCCACGGCATGACGCGCAGCTGATCGTGCGTGATGCGCACGACTGTGCTTCCTTTAGTAAAAGTTGAATTCTGTGGCACCTAGCATGGGGTGGAAGTGGAAGCGCTAGGCACACGGCCCGTGCGTTTGTGCGGGAAAATAGAGTTTAATGATTTTTGAACTAGGTTTTGACCGAACGAAGTATAAATAGCGGCGAGGTGGCCACAAACAAGGACAAACTGACTTTTGCCCTAGAACACGAGAGAAAAGAGCAATTTTCCACCGGAGATTTGGAGAGATCGATCAAGGCTACAACAACACGCTTGAGGATTGAAGATAGATTGAGAGGTCATCGGCGTCCCCGAGTGTTCGCATTCCATAGTATCTTTATTTTCAATTAGTTAGACATGAACATGGATAATTTGTTTATGAATTATTTGTTTTCTATGTCCGGCTAAAAATCTTGTGATTCGGGTTTGGGAGTAGGTTAATGGATACTTTTATTTGATGATTAATTGCAATTGAAGTTATTATTTTCCAACCCTATTCGAGTACTTTGTTTTAATTCTTGTTTTATCAAAAAGCTATTGGTTTAACTTGTTTGATGTATTGATTCATAATTCGAAAGATGAGTTTCAATACTAGATCGTGAGTACTTGACATGAATATTTGCAAGATTGAGAAGTCTCGTGAATATTTTTGAGGATATTTAATCTTTTGTGCTTTTGGGAGTTGGATATCTCATGTTGAGTAGAGATGCTAGCATAGATATTCCAATCAACGTTTTTACATGCATCTCGAGAGAGGGTAAATTACTTTTGTGATTGTTCTATAGGGAAGAATACGTATAACTTTGGTTTGATTAATCTGACAATAAAAGGGGATATTAACTGAAACCATAACCCATGAATCCATTCATCTCCTTGATCTTTCAATCAATCTTTACTTTATCTTTTTATGCTAAATTCTTGTCTTAGTTTTATAAAACCAAATCACTCAATTTCGATCGTCTGGATAAAAATAAGGCTATTATAATCCCAGTACTTAGTATAATAATTTATTAGTCCCTGTGGATTTGACATTGCTAACCCTATTCTACAAACTGCACCGTACAGTTGCGGTGAAGCTAAAAATAAGGCGAACAAGAGGATCATGTTGGTGATGAATTTTTCATTAAAATATTTTATCGAACACTTGGCGGGCGTCAAATAATAAAGAAGATTTGCCCATGTAAATATAACCAAGCCAAATTTCTCATCACCAAAAGCAATTTTACAATTATCATCCAACAACAATCATCACGCCCAAACACAAGTATATAAGAATTCCAACAAAATATCAAATATGAAGCACATTCTCAAGGGTTCAACCCAATTGAGATAAAGAAGAAGAATTCTAACCAAGTAATCGGAGATGTTGGGTATCATGGATGATATAACAATAATATAAACTCAAAAATATGTAATTTACAAGAAAGAAATCATTTTGAGTGAATTGTGTGTGAAATTTGCAAAGGGGTGCGAAAATAGTGAAAACCGCATAAAATAGAATAAGTCTGGGACAGAACAGATTTTAACCCAATTTTGCTCTAGGTCGACCGGTCCAAGGGGGGTCCGACTGGTCCAGGTGTATGTCGACCGGTCGCCCTCCCTCAAACTGGTCCCTGGAGCTCCTTTTTTTTTGGTTCTATCCGAATTTTGATACAAAAATCCGATTTTTCACCCCTAAGTTTTAAAAACGTACG
This sequence comes from Rehmannia glutinosa, assembly GCA_016081115.2. Taxonomy (NCBI): domain Eukaryota; kingdom Viridiplantae; phylum Streptophyta; class Magnoliopsida; order Lamiales; family Orobanchaceae; genus Rehmannia; species Rehmannia glutinosa. Next base: position 28,965 of record JABTTQ020001530.1, read on the forward strand.
AAATGCAAACATAAACCTCATTCAATATACATCATGCCTAAACAAGCTCTAAAGGAGATAAAATACTCGATAGTTAATGGTTAAAAATAAATGTCCGCGAGTTATCCTTGAGACGGAATTAAACACATCTCAATTTTTTCGTTTAAGAAACACAATCCCTTAAAAGAAAACATAGAATCTCAATTTGTTTAGTTCGATTATGACGAACCATATTTTGAGAAATTATTATCACCGGACTTGCTATCCCGAAAAATATGAACGTTTTAGACTTTGGATAAGCAAGCCATAAGGAGAAGTGTCTTTCAAATATTTGAAAATTTCTTTTAACGGTACTTTAATGAGATTCGTTGGGATTGTTTTTAAAGTCGAGCATATAGACATAAGGCATAAAAAATGTCGAGTCTATGGGAATAATAAAAGGTAATGAACATACCTCAAATTTGTTTGTCAACCGATATGCCTTTTTGTTGGTTGCCATATGGGTTGAGATGGTTCTTCCTTCTTCAATGCCTAACTTCTTCAAAGGTTCTTTTATATACTTTGAATGTGAAATATTGAAACCTTCTTGGCATTGCTTAATTTGAAGTCCAAGGAAAAATTTAGCTCCCCATCATGCTCATCTTGAATTCACCTTGCAATAACTTAGAAAAATTCTTGCACAAGGATTCATTAGTAACACCAAAAATAATATCATCAACATAAATTTGTACAAGTAAACAATCTTGCCCTTTTTCAAAAACAAAGAGAGTAGTATCAACTTTATCTCTTGTAACATCAATTTGCAAAAGAAAAGAGCTAAATCTATCATACCATGCACGGGGTGCTTGTTTTAAACCATACAAGGCCTTTTTAAGTTTATAAACATCATTTGGCCTAGAAAATTTTTCAAACCCCGGAGGTTGTTTTTACGTAGACTTCTTCTTGAATAAAAGAATTTTAAAAGGTCGAATTTAACATCCATTTGGTAAAGTTTGAAATTTTTAAAACAAGAATAGGCAAGTAAAATGCGAATAGTTTCTAAACGTCACGATGGGTGCAAATGTTTTATCATAATCAATACCTTCTTCTTGACAATACCCTTGAGCTACTAACCTTGCCTTGTTTGAACTATGTTGCCTTGATCATCGAGTTTGTTAGGAATACCCATAAATTTCTGCAAAATCTTAACAAGATATCTTACACAAAAGCATAGTAATATCGAATAATATAGACACTATAACAAGTAACACATACTATGCTTTAAGAAAAAAAATCATCAAGAGTTTAATAAAACATGTAAGTTCAAATATGCTTATAGGAAGCTATATAAGGTCTCTTTTGAAATTTGAAAATCCGAGGGCATATAGTTGAGACCTCATTTAAAAGGAGTATTTGATCAAGAGTTTTGACAAAGTAAACAAGAATAAGGACATGAATATGTGCAATCAAATGCATAATTTTGAGAGAAGGATAAAAATCGAATGTTTTATCAAAACAAATATAATCTTTTACAAGTCTCGGATAAAACAAGCTTTATCGAATAGTGCCTAAACATCAAAAACTCCTCTTAATGACACTTGTATGAGATTCTTTGAAAAATCTAGGAAAGCAGGCACATACGACATGAAAAATATCGAGTGAGAGTAGGAATAACACAAGTGAGCATACCTCGATAGTTTATGAAACTCTTGACAAAATATGAGTCGATAACCAATGAAGAGGAGATATATATCCTACACAATTCTTAAACAAATCTTGCACAAAACATAATGATACACGTGTAAGCTAATGCAAAAAGAGATGTCACAAGTATGCTATATAAATCCATAAGAGATAATACAACACAAAAGCTTATACAAAGTCTTCTTCTCAAAAGATTTAAGACAATAAGAGTATTTAGTAAAGACCTCAAATTTTTAAGAAAAATATTTGAAAAATTATTTTGACAATTAAAGCAAAAATATAAGCATACATAATAATAATGAAACATTATACGCATATAAAGTAGGGAGAATCGGTTTACCAATTTCGCCATTTCCACGGGTTATGTCTTTCCCTTTGTTGGTATTATCTTCCTCTTGGGAAATCATCTTATTGATGATGTGTTATCCACTTTTGTCAATTCAAGGATTGTGTCCTTCCCATTGTTGATCATGTCTTTCTCTTGGAAACTCATTTTGTTGATGATGATTTCTCCAATTGTTCCATTTCCAAGATTTGTTACTTTCCCATTATTGATAATATTTTCGTCTTGGAAATTCATTGTGGTGATGTCTTCTCCTTTGATCAAATGGTATGGGCATTTGATGTCTTCTTGGCGGTATGACTTTTCTTTGATTATTATTCCACCGAATATCTAATATGACATTGTTTTGTGGTAACCTTAAGTGTTTTGGTCCTTTGGGATTAGCTTTGAGACTTTTAGGTCTCCAAAAATAATTAGAGATATTTCTAGCCCGACAATAATTAGTCGTGTGACCCTTTTTACCACAATAGAAGCAAGTAATAATTCTAGGAGCATAATGACCAACATGCATAGGGACTTGGTTCTTTTTCTTATCATCAATAACATTTGGCTTATAGCCAAGTCCAAGTTTCAATTTATGAAATCAACAATTTTGGTCATTTTATCGGTACTCAAGTTGAATTTTAATAAATCCTTTTTCATGTAATTAATATCCTCAACAAGAGTACTATTTTCCTTTTCAAGTTTGTGTGGGTGTGAGCACATGAAAGTGATTCATAGGAAGTAAATAAACTATCCTTATCATTTTTCAAAACATTGATTTCCTTTTTCAAATTTTTGTATTTAACAAGCAAGCTTTGGAATTCATTTTGAAGCTCATCGAAATCATTTTGCAAATCATTATAATCATCATGCATTTCATTACTAAAAGAAATAGAAGAGTTTGAGCGTACCTCATTGTCTTCGTCGATGCCCATTAAACATTGCTCGGCTTCTTCATTATCGAAAGTTGTAAGAAGCTCATCCTATGTTGTTGGATTTGATGTTGTATCCATTTGAGAGGTAGATGCTTTTGAATTGCTCCTTTCATTTACACATACTTCATATATAGCTTCTAATTTTTTCCAAGCTTCATGTGTCGTTCGTATCCCTCGCATATAACCGTATCCCGAAGAAGTAAGTGAGCAATATAGAATATTTAGAGCTTTACCATTTAAGGAGAGAATTTCCTTGTCTTCATCATTGAGCTCCTTGAGGACTTTGGAGGTGAGTGGTCCATCTTTCATCGGGATTGATTCTCCATTAATGATCGTGTTCCAAATATCGAACCCACAACATTGTAAATAGCATTCCATTCTTTCTTTTCAAAAAGTATAATTTTTGGAATCAAATAGTGGTGGCTTGTTGGTGGAGCACCGGTAAGGTAGACTTCATTCGTAACAAATGATTGTTCCTCTTTACTCGCGATGTGGAACGAGCTTTCCAAAGAGTTTAGCTTTGATACCACTTGTAACTCCAAGTGGCTACGATAATCTAGAGGGGGGTGAATAGATTATGCCCATTTTCGTGATTATGCCATCTTTTTCAGATAAATAAGCCAAGACAAGAATAGAAGTACGGGAAGTAAACAACACGCGTCGATTTATAGAGGTTCAACCCACCTATGGCCTAATTCTCTACCACCCCAGTATCTCCGGGATGGATTTCAAAAAGAAAAACAAATATTTTATTAATTACCATAATTAATACAACATCACCTTACAACACCTCTTTGGAGATTTCCACAATCTCCCTTGAAGATTACAATAATCTTCAACGACACCTTGTGAAGATTACCACAATCTTCAACCTTGAAGAACCCCAAATTCTTCAACACCTCAAAGAGCACCAAACTCTTCAATAAGAAGATTACCACAATGGTCTTGCACCTAACACCTAGATTACCCAAGTGTGTTCTTACCACAAGAACACCCACAAGGATATCTTGTATTGAATGATGAACCCAAAAATTCAAGATTACAACTCGATAATGAATAATACAATTTTGAGTGCAAGTGTAATCAAGAATTAAGTCTAGACCTTAGGATATTACAACAAGAATATTGAAATAGAAGAACAAAAGTGTTTGCTTGAATGTATCTTGTTGTGTTGTAGTTTTCTCTCTTGTTTGTTGTGTCTTCATCTATTTATAGAGGATGTCTTGAACTAGATAGGCTCCTCCTAGGAGATTGAAATCGTAAAAACTTGCAAGACAATTGAAGAATATAGTTGTTAGAAATCAATTCCACAATTTAAGGAAGAATGGTCTGCTCCAGAACGGCTAGAATTTTGTTGTCAAAACAATAGGGCAACCGGTCGCGCTCTAATACAAAAATAAGGATAATACAACAAAAATCATCATAGGGACCGGTCCAGGGGGTTGGACCTGTCGACCTAGGGTCCGACCGGTCGCCCCCCATAGGGACCGGTCCCCTAGAGGTTTTTTGAGAAGGACAGCTTATCTGTTCTTTTATTTCTTCTTTCAGGTACCGGATGATGTATTGTGCGACTGATCGGCCTCTAGAAAAATTCAAATGTCTCGTTTCTATTTTGGAAATCATCTTTCAGACACGGGATACCCTATAGGGTGATCGGTTGAACACGAGACAGAAGTGTTGTCCAAATTTTGTCGAAAATAAACTTCAAGAAATACTCCGAAAAATTAGTAAAAACATTTTACATCGATCGGGAGTATTTGGAAAACATTTAGAAACATTGTTTTGATGTAAACACATTAACACAAAATCATAAAAAGTGTTGTCCAATTTTTGTCGAAATATAAACTTGAAAAAATACTCCGAAAAATTAGTAAAAATATTTTAAATCATTTAGGAGTATTTGGACAACATTTAAAAATATTGTTTTGGTGTAAAAACAAAATCATCAAAATCATGATAAAAATATTTATCTAACAATTAATACTGATGAGTATAAAATATACGTGCATTTGAGGGTTTAAAATTATATATATTTGATGCATTTGCACGCATATTTAGTGTGTTTTACTTGGTTTCCTTTGTTGGGCGTGATACTGCGTACTCTTGTGAATTTTACAGGAAATGGAGCTAAATTAGATAAAAAGAGATATCACATTCCAAAGTATAGGTCAAGATCTAAGGTACGAGCAAATATGTGAAGGATAGAAGCACGGACGATCGAACAAAATGGAATTTCCTTCAAAAACGAACAAATGCGCTAACAGTTTCTAACACTGGCAGGATTTTGTAATTTGGCCATAACTTTATCCACAACATTTCTGTTGTGGTGATTCGATTGGGTATGGAAAGCTAAAAGAAAGGGCTACAACTTTCATGAATATCCCAGGAGTAAATTCAGACAATTACATGGACCAAAACCCGTCACTCGGCCAAACCATGTGGTATCACACGACCGTGTGAAAATGCCGGTGTGAGTGACACAACCGTGTGAAGAAGGAAAGAAAACAGGGGACGAAACCAGGCCCGCACGGCCATACCGTGTGAAACCCACATGGGCATGTGGGAAAGGGATGTAAACCACACGGCCGTGTGGTGCCACACGGTCAGGCCGTGTGGGACTCTGTCGGATTCGTTTTTTGGAGTTTTTCTCCCATTCAACTATACAAGTGACCTCTCCAAGCACCTATATAAAAGGGACCAAGGCTTGAACGAATTTTCATCATCGAACATCATCCAACAATCACTTCACACAATAAAAACACATCAAATAACATAGGAACGAAGGAATCGAAGAGCTTCTGAGAGCAAAAGGCTAGGTCGCGAAGAACACCACAAGGCTTTCGCATCAAGGGAGCACAAGAGCTTCGAGGGCTTAGGAGGGAAATCCATCCTGGCAAGAAGGGATTTTCTTTCTATGTCTAAGAACTCTTGTTTGTGCTTATATGATATCTTAATATTGATTCAAATTTGTCTATGAGTTTGTAATCAATGTTTGGCATATCTTTCGGATCTTAGGGGCATAATCGAAATTGTGGATTTGTATTACATATCATTACTTGTTTTATTAATTAATTGATGCTTTCTATTATATGAATTCAACTGTTTTTTATTTAACTGCTTTTTATTTGGCCAATAATTTGCATGTCATATTTGTTAGTGCAAAATTCAGGAGATGGGTTCTAACAAAGACGGAAATCGAATTCAGACATAAAACGGGTGTGACAACTGTTTTGTAGGGAGTCATTCAATTCACAAATCTTTTGGGAGTTAATAAGAATTGTAACGATCCAGGAGGAGTACAATTGTTGTTAATCAACTGTTTACGCACCGTCCGGAAGGGGGAGTAGACGAACTTAGGAATTGAACCCATAAAATTGCATGAATTGGTTCTTAAAATTGTACTTGCATTTAATATTGAAGAAGCATGTTGAGATTATGTGCCTAATGTTGCTCCTAAATATGTTGAAAATACTTGTGGGGTTCACAAATTTATTTTTAATTTGTCTCTTTATTTTTTATTTTTTCTAGTTAATATAACTTGATTTTCGGCCGCTTCAATAAAATTGGAATACGATGTTATTATAGCCTAAGTATTTCGAGATTCAATCCCTGAGGAATACAACCTTGCTTGTCATTGTTCTATAAACTACACTGTACACTTGCAGTTGTATGAACCCAAATATTTTTGGCGAACAAGTTTTTGGCGCCGTTGCCTGGGATTGATTAGATTCTACTTAGATATAGTAATAAGTAGTTCAACCTTAATTGAAGCATATTTTTTTGTAAATATTCTTTTTTTTTCTATTTTTTGATTTTTTTTATTTTAATTTTTTTTCTCTTTTGTGTTTCTAACATCGTTTTTGTTGAATGCGAGACTGGAATCTTTGGAGATACAAGAAGCCCAAATCACAACTACAGTGGGAGGCCAACATCAAAAGGATTCCCAGGCGATACTTAATTAGAGAAAACGATTGCAACACCTTTCGTCGATGGATGGTACAAAATATAAGGGCTCAAGGATTTCAACCGACACGGTTCAACGAAAGTGATATTAGAAATCTGAGTCTGACTGAAGACGAAAAACTTAGGGCTTTGTGGGAGGCAACCCAAGAAACATCGCGACAAACTCCGGGGGTAAAAAAAAGAAAAAAAAAGGATAAAAAATGAAAAACAAAAAGACAGACGCAAACAGGCTTGTGGACGCTTACACACGACCGTGTGATTTGCTCTTCTAGTTTCCAATTTGATGGACCAGCTCCCGGATTCACGGAATGATCCAGGTAAGTACTCTTTCCGCATTCCTCTTTCTTTTGATAGTTGCCACATATGTTCGGGAATAAGCATATTTTAAGTTTGAGGGGTTGTCAAGAATGCAATTTAGTATTTTCTTGTATATTGCATTTGCATTTAGGATTGTATGTAGAGCAATTTGCATTTTAATGTTAGAAAAAAATCGATTTGGTTTAATTTTTTTTTATTTTTAGTTATTTTTGTTTTAGCACGTTTGACTTTAGCACGTTTAATTGCTTTTGTGTGTGGTTTTAATTCGGTTTTCATGCCCAACTCCCATATGATTTTACTATGGATATTTTATGGAATGAGATAACATACTTGTGGGAATAATGTAATAAATTGTTAGGAGGAAAGTTATTTATTTGATTGGTATGTGTTAAGAAATTTGGGTATTTGAGCATGTTGCGAAAAATAAACATGTGAGCTTTGTGCCTTAAACTGTTTTACATTGTGCAGACTTATTTTTTTCTTGAGTGTATAATTCATGATTGATAGAACTCTAGAACTTGCTCATGTATCTTCATTGAAGCCATGTATGTGTGGAATTTTTAAAATGATCTAAGGTCATCTTTGTTTAGCCTACTTAGCCTAAAAGTCTACCTATGAACTCATGATTCCCTAGTTAGCCGAGTTTTGAACCAAAACTATTATTCCGAGCCACCTTGAACTTTAAAATTTAAATATGTTTTTATCCCTAAAATTTCTTGAGCTTATAGAAAACGAATAAGTTTGGGGGAGATGTGGAAAATTTATGAAAATTATTTATGAAAAAAAGAGAGAGAGAGGAAGTTGGCAAAAGAAAGAGGGATAAGCAATATCTGGGTAAATGGAAAAAAATACATGAAGCTCGAAAAAGAAAGAAAATATCTGGAAAAAAAAGAAGAGAAAATCGAGCAAAGCAAAAAACAATTATGAAAATTATGGGAAAAAAAAAAGAAAGAAAATAAAAGAAGGCAAAAAGGCCTAAGAATGGAAAAGGAGAAATAAGGGTGGAATTGAGTTGAAAAAGAAAACTGATATTATATTGAAATTGGGTTGGTGAATTGCAAGTCTGTATGCTTAAATTCTATTTGCTCAAGTCAAGTCACTTAATCCAAATTTCCCTACCCTCTCAAAAAGAGCCTACACAATCTAATAAAAATCCTTTTTGATTCTTAAGTTGTGCACACAAAAGTGGTAGAGATGTTAAGACGATTTGCAAGCCTATGGTAGTTCTACTTTCACTGAATTGATTTTGAGCGTAAACACTAACCATACACTTCTGAGAGTCGAGTGATACACTATCTAGTTGTGAGTCGCGATGTCGAGTACCCAAGAGAGTATTGATTATGTCGAGTTTATGAATGATGACTTCTTGATGATGAATTACATAGTTTTCTTAAATATGGAGTAAAATGCTATTTAATGTTCATAGTGTTCTTGTGTGTTCTTTTTACCCCTTGATATTATTTTTCTTAATTTGCTCGAGGATGAGCAATGCTTTAAGTTTGGGGGATTTTGATGAGTGTAAGATATACGTGCATTTGAGGATTTAAAATGATATATATTTGATGCATTTCCACGCATATTTAGTGTGTTTTACTTGGTTTCCTTTGTTGGGCGTGATACTACATACTCTTGTGAATTTTACAGGAAATGGAGCTAAATTGGATAAAAAGAGATATCACGTTCCAAAGTATAGGTCAATAGCTAAGGTACGAACAAATATGTGAATGAGAGAAGCATGGACGATTGAACAAAGGGAGTTTCCTTCAAACACGTCCAAATGCGCTAATGATTTCTAACACTGGCAGGGTTTAGTAAATTGGCCATAACTTTCTCTACAAAATTGCTATTGAGGTGATTCAAGTGGCTATGGAAAACTAAGATAAAGGAATACAACATTCATGAAGAATCCAGGAGCAAATTTGGGCAATAACATGGATAAAAACATGTCACAAGGTCGGACCATGTGGTATCACACGACCATGTGAAAATATCGGTGTGAAAGTGACACAACCGTGTGAAGAAGGGAAGAAAATAGGGGACGGAACTAGGCCCTCACGGCCAAACCATGTGAAGCCCACACGAGCATGTGGGAAAGGGCTGTAAACCACACGGCCGTGTGGTGCCACACGGCCGGGCCGCGTGGGACTCTACTGGACGCATTTTTTGGAGTTTTTCTCTCATTCCAACTCTACAAGTGACCTCTCCAAGCACTTATATAAAAGGGACCAAGGCTTGAACGAATTTCCATCATCCAACATCATCCAACAATCACTTCGCAATATAAAAACACATTAAATAACACAGGAACGAAGGAATCGAAGAGCTTCTGAGAGCAAAAGGCTAGGTCGCGAAGAACACCACAAGGCTTTCGCATCTAGGGAGCACAAGAGCTTCGAAAGCTTAGGAGGGGAATCCATCCTGACAAGAAGGGGTTTTCTTTCTATGTCTAAGAACTCTTGTTTGTGCTTATATGATGTCTTAATATTGATTTGAATTTGACTATGAGTTTGTAATCAATGTTTGGCATATCTTTCGGATGTTAGGGGCATAATCGAAACTGTGGATTTGTATTACATATGATTACTTGTTTTTTTAATTAATTCAAGCTTTCTATTTTTTGAATTCGAGTGTTTATTATTTAACTGATTTTTCTTTGACCAATAATTTGCATGTCATATTTGTTAGTGCAAAATTCGGGAGATGAGTTCTAACAAAGACGAAAATCGAATTCAGACATAAAAGGGGTGTGACAACTGTTTTGTGGGGAGTCATTCAATTCACAAATGTTTTGAGAGTTAATAAGAATTGTAATAATCCGGGAGGACTACAATCGTTATTAATCAACTGTTTACTTTTTTATTTTGCCGTAAGTAGGGGAGTAGACGAACTTAGGAATTGAACCCACAAAATTGCATGAATTGGTTTTTAAAACTTTACTCGCATTTAATATTAAAGAAGCATGTTGAGATTATGTGCCTAAGGTTGCTCCTAAAGATTTTGAAAATACTTGTCGGGTTCACAAATTTATTTTTATTTTCTTGCTTTATTTTGTATTTTTCCTAGTTAAAATAACTTGATTTTCGGTCGCTTCAATAAAATTAGAATATGATGTTATTATAGCCTAAGTGTTTCGAGATTCAATCTCTGAGGAATACGACCTTACTTGCCATTATTCTATAAACTATACTGTACACTTGCAGTTGTATGAACCAAAATATTTTTTGTGAACAAATACCAGATTGACTATCAGAAAATACAATAACATTCCCCTCGAGAAAACCAAGTTCAGAAATCAAGCCTTGAAGCCAAATTGCTTCTTTTAACGCTTCAGTTACAATAGTATACTCAGATTATGTCGTAGACAGTGCAACAACGTGTTGTAACTGTGATTTCCAACTTACACATGAACCACACAAAGTGAACACATAAGATGTAGTTGATTTTTTGTTATCCTTATCATTTGCATAATTAGAATCCACATAACCTTTCAATTTAACCCCATCTTTGCACTTAGCATATTTCAAACCATAATTCAAAGAATGTTTCAAATATCGCAAAAACAATTTAACAATATTCCAATGTATAATTCCAGGATTAGACATGTATCTACTCAAGCAACTCACAGAATAAGTAATATCGGGTCTAGTGCTAACCATAAAAAACATTACAGAACCTATAGATTTGGAATATGGCACATTCTTCATAAAATTAACATCATAGTCAGTTTTAGGACATTGTTCTTACTCAACAGAAGATGACCAGACAAAGGAACATTCATAGGTTTAGAATCAGCGATAGAAAATACTCAAAATCTTTTCAACATAAGAAATCTGATTTAGAAAAATCACAGAATTTTTTATATCTCTAAAAATGTTCATTCCTAAAATCCTTTTAGCATCTCCTAAGTATTTCATGTCAAACTTAGCACTTAGACAATTTTTAACATGCTCAACAGTTTAACACATGGACTAATTAACAGCATGTCATCAACATTAATCAACAAGAAAATAGGCACTTTAGCATCTTCTTTAAAATACAAACAATGATCATAAGAACTTCGTTTAAATTTCAAAGAGAGTATACAATCATCAAATTTCTTGTTCTAACATCTAGGAGACTGCTTCAAGCCATACAAGGATTTTTTAAGCAAACAAACAAAATCAGGATTATTTTTATCAACAAAACCAATAGGCTGCCTCATATAGAATTTTTCATCTAAATCACCATGAAAAAATGCAGTTTTGACATCCATTTGTTTTATTTCCCAATTAAAATGAGCACATAAAGCAAACATAATTCGAACATCGGTAAACTTCACGACAGGAGCAAATATTTATGTATAATCTATCACCTCTTTTTGAGTAAATCCCTTAGCCACTAACATAGTTTTAAATCTAATGAGATACACGATCATTTTCACCTTAAACATGACCATTTACGATCCACAACAAAACAATTAGCGAGGTTTAGGCACAAGAATCCAAGTATTGTTAACATGAAAAGAATTCATTTTCTCATTCATAACATTTAACCACTCAAAGCAAAATTTTTAGACTTTAAAGTTTTTTCATAAGATTTAGGCTCGAGAACTATCAATCAAGTCAAACACACTTGAAAACAAATGAAGTCATATGAAAATCATCAAACCTAGCAGTGCCTAATGTTTCGCCTTGCCCTATCTCTAACAAGTTGATAATCATGCAGATTTTCAATTTCGGTTCATTTTCTTCAATGATTTCATCATCCATAGCGGCAACATCATGATTTTCGTGCAAAACAGGTTGATTTCGAGGCATATTATCATGATTTTCATGCACAACAACATCGGAAAAATATCCACATTAGAAACATGCTCCACCTTATTAGGTGTACCATTTTCATAATCGGACATAGGCATAGATAAGCAAGGCATTTTAGATCCATTAAATGTCACATCCCTACTAATTAAAACTTTAAAACCAGGTTGAGATTTTAACCACAACCTATAACCTTTAACTCCCGGGGTAACCAAGAAAAATACATTTTACGATCCCAGGTTCAAGTTTATCAAGTTTTTATGAGCAAACGCAGGACATCCAAATACTTTTAAGTTAGAAAATTTAATTTCCTTACACATAAACACATATTCGGGTATTTTACCACTTAAAGGCATAGAAGGAGATCGATTGATCACATAAGAAGCGATTAAAATAGTTTCGGCTTCACCCCAAAAGTTTTTGAAAGTCGAACAAGCAAGCATACTTGACTCTTTCAAGTAAAGTTTATTCATTGTTCGCTACAACGTTTTGTTGTGGTGTATACGGACTTGTTTTATGCCTTTTTATACCGAGAATCAACACATAATTTATCAAACAACTTATTACAAAATTCAAGTCCATTATCGAGTTCTTAGGATTTTAATTTCTTACATGTTTGATTTTCAATTAAAGTTTTCCATTGTTTAAACACATCAAACACATCATATTTGTTTTTCAACAAAAACACCCAAACTTTTCTTGAAAAATCATCAATAATGAGAAAGAAAATACCTAGAACCACCATGAGTAATAACGCTCGCAGGACCCCACACATCGGCATGCAAATACTCAAGAATTTGAACACGTAGATTTGTTGAGTAGAGGGAAACAAGAAATTTAATTTTAATTTGTTTGCCAAGAACACAAGAATCACAAAATGGCACGCAAGAAAGTTTATCTTTTCTAAAATAGCCGTTTTTATGCAAAATTTCAAGACCTTTAGCACTCATATGACCCAAACGTTTATACCATAAATCGGTTTTGTCATTTTTGAGATCCATACACAACATTCACGAGAATTTTGCAAGCTAGATTCAAGTTCGAAAGTGCAAACATACAAATTCATCTTTTTAACAACTTTGAAAATTACCAAGTTTCCCTTCAAAATTTTCAATATTCATTTTCCCCACTTTTCCTCTAAACCATCATCCTAAAAGAGAAGCACACGAAATCAGATTGCTACACAAATCGGGCACATGCCTCACATTTTTCATAGTTAAAACATGGCGAGAATCAAATTTTAAACATACATCACAAATTCCAACAATATTACATTGTTTTTATTAGCCAATGACACGAGAATAATGCAATACTTCTTTATAATTAGAAAATGACCTTTTCAAGCGGTGTCATATAAAAAGTGCAACAGAATCAACAAGCCATTCGGTTTCACACATAGAATTTGAATGCCACGGAATTCACATCAAAGACAATTTTCATAAACCATAAAGACATCACCAAGTTTTCACTCATAAGCCATATTAGCATGCTCATTTTGTTTAAAATTCGATTTTCTCTTTTATTAAGGCATTCCCTAACATAATGACCACTTTGACCACATTCATAGCACTTCCGATTTTTAGGCCTAGACTTAGACCTAGACTTACTCTTTCTTTTTTTCTTAGCAAATTTCTAGTTGTTATTATTACCAGGTTTATTAAACCTGTTTTGAGAACGTCCCCTCACTTGCATAACCTCACCAGAATTTTGCCTAGAACTTCTATTGACTTTTAAATCCAATTCTTTGCTTTTAAGGCCATTCACAACAGTGTCAAGTGTGATCGTGTCCCTACCACACTTATAGCAGATTTTACATCACTATAAGACTCAGGAATAACATTCAAAAGGACAATCGGAGTGTAATCATCAATATTCTTATCACCAGTCAACTTAATATCTTGAATTAATTTGGTAAAAACATCCAAATTTTCATCAATCTCTTTGTTCAAGTCAAGTTCAAATCTGAAAAAAATTCAAGCAAAAACAACTTACTAGGCAAAGAAGTTTCAGTATGCAATTCTTCTAATTTTTCCCACAAAGCTTTTGCAGAATCAAGCTTACCAACTTTTCTAAGCACAGAATCAGGAAGGTTCAAAATTAATGAAGAATAAGCATACTCATCAATTTCAAGTTTCTTTTTCAGCGGTATATTTTTCACCATAAACACCACTCACAGCCTTATAAACTTTTTGCTGAATTATAATTCCTTTCATTTTCTGTTGCCAAATCATAAAAGCAGTTTTTCCATTAAACGGTTCAAGATTATAACTAGGCACAACCATTTTCACAAAAAACAAAACAGTTTTCAGAAAACAAAAGGCACACAAAGCAAGTTATAAGCACAGAACAAGCAACAACACACATAAAAATTGAGAATACATCAGAAGCGCAAATAAAGGCCACAGATAGGAAACCCCTCGCACCACAGGATTCCACTACACTCGCGGTGTAGGTTCAAGTGGTTTTTTTGCTTGGAGTTTCTTTTATATGAAATAAAAAAACTGAAAAGATGATCAACCACGTAAGAGCAAGTAAGGCAGATATGGGATCACACAGAATCCCAGCAACAAATACCCAGCACATAAACCGCGGCAAGCGGTATTTACACTACGAAAGTGATAAACCCGCAACAAGCGGCTACACTACTAAAAGCAGTAAAATGGGAGTTAAAGCCTTACCAGAGCGAAACCCTAGGGTAAGGGCTTCGTCAGTGTTCTAAAAATCGCTAGGCGCTAGCCGGGCGGTAGATTGGGGCCTAGCGCCAGCGGAGCCGGGCGGGGTTAGCGGGGAACACGAGCGGCATTAGATGGGATCTAATTAGAAAAATAACGTGGCGGACAAGGAGGCCTAGCGCTGACGGGGACTAATCGGAGCAAGGCGGGGTCTTTTAGAACAGTGGGTTTCGTACCACCACAACGGGGAATGCTCTGATACCACTGTTAGGTATCGACTCCACTGTCGAGCCCCTACGCCATAGCCGAATATTACAATATATTCTAACAAATAAACTATTATAGTGTATTCAGCCTACGAGATAGGGAGTAGGGATTACAAATAATCTAAACAACAAAAATAAATTATAAGGCCTCAAAATGTAACCACATTTGGATTGCTCGGAGCTACATGCTCTATCCAAGAGCAAACCGAACAAAGAAAAAAGAAAGTTGGAGATACAAAGTATACCAAACACTGCAAGGTTGCGAGAAGCAAACTAAAAGCCAAACTTGTAAGGGCGAACCATTGCCACACAAAAAGGGGTAAATGTAAATCGGTAAAAGCTATAGAATAAGACTAAAACGAAAGCAAAATAAAGGAAGGATATCAGGTTCTTGATAAAGAATGAATCGTACATCGGTGATTCGTACAACAACAAGCTTCAAGTCCAACTTGAAGCTCCGGCGAAGAAGATGAGGGTCGACTCCTCGGCTTAGAAAATTGGAGAATCCCCTACCAATGTTTAAGAAAACCAGGGCTTGGACCAAGCAACGGGCATCCCACAAAGAGATACCCAAGCCCCACGCCTCCAAAGACCCAACACCTCGGACAACCATCGGGAGAGAACTAGAAAACTCAAAGACCACACAAAGCTTGAACGGGCAACACACGGTGGATCTTGATACACCTCTCACACAACTCACATGGAAGAGCTCACAAGGATTCACTAAGAACCGCAGCAAAAAATCGAAGGAAAAGATATAGAGAATCACGTGTCTTGCACATCAGCGGGAAGAATCGAGAAGGTAAGAATTGATGCGATCCACTCTAGGGTTGCATTTGAGAGGCTCTTTATTTGGGATATGAAAGGCAAGATTAAAACCCTCAAATGAACGGCCCGGATGGATAATTGAGGATCCGCGGTTTCTCAAAGTCGGGTGGAACATAACTTGGGTCCGAATGGTGGGTCGGTTATATTGGGGTTGGCTTTCTCTTTTGGGTTTTGGATATGAGTTTTAATGGGCCACAACTAAACATTAGTATTGGGCCACAAAAAAACACATATCTTTTTCATAAATTAATGAGAAAACTAATGGAATTCAACACCCTAGATTGAACATACCTAAATATTGGGATTTAGCAAACTAATTAAAAAGCTTACCCCATAAATAAAAATGTATGAGCATGTAGCCATTATCGGGCTCAAAAGACAACTACAAGTATAAATAAAATAAAAATAAATATTTTTGAAATTAAAACATTAAAGCGTGTTTACGTGCTTGAGCTTTTCTCATTGTTTTTGACAATACGGATTTCGGTTTTGTTATTTTTGCTCCAATCAATTGTTAATGTTTGGATATTTCAAACATTATTTCTCTTTCAATTTCTTCCCATTTTACGGTTATTTCTCTAACGATTAATATTTCGAGTTTTGATGAGTTATTTTTTAGAAGTTAAAAGTTCGGTTTTTAACTCCTTAGTAGTTACATGTAGTGGGCGGTGGTTTTATCCTTAATCTTTGCAGGAAGTTTTCTCCTATTTTCTTGCAGGAAGTTTTCCAAGAGATATCTATTTAAGGACCAGAAATCATCAGAAGTCGTGAGACAAAGATTGATAGATTGAGAGTTTTAAGAGTTCATCTTCCACCTTTTTCATATCGAGAAAAATTTTGCGAAGCCAGTGATACCAAGAATATTGGCAACATTGTTGGCATCATTTTAAAACTCGAGTGTTGAGTGTTTGTGTGAGATAAATTCGAGTGTAGAACTTGAAATTTGAGTGCACTAAATGTATTCTCATGTTTTGTAAAAAGAGTGTTGTTACTTTTGGAGACACAAGGGAGTTGTTCTTCTAGTTTCCTTGTTTACTTTGTATTTTTGTATTTTGTAAACAACATCATCATTTGAAGAATTTTTGTTCTAATGAACATCGTACAAGTATTTTATACTTGTACAAAAAAATTAATCTGTCTTTATTTCACGTATTGTGAAATTGTGTTTTGATTAAAGTCTTTCGCTGTGTTTTATAAAGTGTTGGCAACACTTTCAACTGCACACTACATTTTCATTAGAATTGGACCTTTCAATTCTTTCAATTGGCATCAGAGACTTCACTAGACTATACTTAGTGTGATCCTGTGTTTTGCAGTGTTTTAATGATGGAAATTCATAGTAGTTCCATGATTCGACCTCCTATTTTAGATGGAACAAACTATTCCTATTGGAAGGTGAAAATGAGGGCTTATATCAAGTCCATTGATGAAAGAGCATGGAGATCTGTTCTTACGGGATGGATGCCCCCAAGAATCATTGGCACCGAGGGAGTTACAATAGACAAACCACAGATTGAGTGGCAAAATAATGAAATCCAGATTTCAAGCTTTTATTCTAAAGCTTTAAATGTCATATTTACTGTTGTTGATATGTTTTTGTTCAAAATAATTTCTAATTGTGCTTCAGCAAAAGATGTTTGGGATGCATTGAAATTGCGTTGTGAGGGAACACAAAGTGTTAGAAGAATAAAGCTAAGACTCCTAGCAAGAAAATTCGAGAATGACGATAATGGAAGAAGAAGAGACCATCGCTTCATATAATGTAAAAATCTGCGATATTACTAATGAGGCACAATCACTTGGAGAATCTATTAGCAATGCAAGATTGGCAAGCAAGGTAATGATATCTCTTCCTGAAAAATACAATATTAAGATTTATACCATTGAAGAAACCAAAGATATTGATACTCTTAGACTTGAGAACTTATTGGTATTTTACAAACTTTTGAGTTAAACTTAGGACAACAAAAAGGACATCATGTTGAAGACAAAGACAAAAGTATTGCTTTTAAAATGCAAACCGATTTTGATTCTTGTGATGTTCAAAGTGCAATGGAACATTTTATGAAAAACATTCATGAATGTGATTTAAATGAAGAAACTATTGCATTATTGACCTTACGGTTTAATAGTTTACTCAAAACGTCTTATGTGAATGACAAAAATTCCAAGTCTAAGAAATATTTTTCTGGTAATTCTTCAAATTTCCTAAAGCGGATGAACCAAATCAAGAGAACCATTCTTTAAAACCAAAAACCTTGATTTGATTCAATATTGTGCTTGCAAAGGATTTGGTCATTATGCAAAACAATGTGCAAATACTCTTAAGGAAACATGTATGGATTTTTGATGTATCTTTTAATGATGAAGAATCAAGATGGTGAAGAAAATTGCAAGGGACTTGTAACGATTATTGAGAAAGAGAAGCATGAATCGATGGATTCGGAAATGATGCAACAAATGATGCCAACACTTTGAGGCATCACTAGACGAGTTTGTTGATTGAATATGATTTTGTCAATAATTTTAAATCATTTTTATGTCCGAATTCGAGTCAAAGTCTCTTGATCTAGAAGATAAATGTCATGATGATTTGCAACTTAAATGTGAAGATCTTGTCAAAGAGAATGGCATTTTAAGAGAATCTGTTAGGAGATTGGAAGTTCTTTTAACAAAGAAATATAAAGATCTTGATCTAGTAAAATCTAAACTTACTAGTCTTAAAAAGACATTAAGTAAGTTTGATTCTAGCTCGCTATTATTGATGATATATTTTTGAAAGCTAGATTTTATTGAATTGTATTAGGATATGTTAAAGCAAATAAAAGCAGATTCTTATAAGAAGACATGTCTTTCTATGAAACATGGGAATGCTGGAAAAAATAGCAAATTATTTTTCAAAAAGAAGTTCAAAAAGTTTGAAAGTGTTTTAAAACGTAAATTTGTGTGTCATTACTGTTTTAAACCTGGGCATATTAAACCTTTTTGCTTCAAATTGAAGAAAGACAAGGCCTTTGGTAAAATGATGCAGAGATGATACATAACATCGTTGAGGACACTTTCAATTTTTGAGAATTCTTCAAAAACTGATCATAATTTGGTTTGGACTGATGATAATGATCATTGTTGTGTTCAACACATTGCCACTGAACATCCGTTAGCAGATATTTTCTCTAAATCATTGGATTTTAAGAGATTTTCCTATTTGAGGAAATCTCTTGATTTGTGTGTGTTTTGATTGCATGTGTTGCATAATGTGTTACATCTTATATTGTAGGACATTCTATATATTTTTTTTTTTTTAGGTTTCTAGGCATATATATATTTGCATTATGTATCATGTGATTTTTATGTGTTGATGTGTCATTTTTATATAAAAGCGATTCTGTTAAAATCAAACTCTTCGTAAAGTCAACAAAAGCATTATTTTTTCTCTCATTATTAACTTGCATTTTGGGCATATTTGTACATTTTTATCTCTTCAAACTTGTAAAAAGTGGAGCTTTATCTCTATGACTTTGTAAAGTCTTTATGTATTGTTCTTATGCCTGTGATTCATCTATGCAAATGAGACGGAATACTAATATTTTGTTTCTGACATACAAACTGAGTTTGTTGATTCAGAATGTTCTTGAAAATGATGGCAATATTGTACATGAAACTCTATGATACTGATTTGTATATATATATATATATATAATATTTGTATATATATATGTGTGTGTATGTGTGTGTTTCCTTCTTCTCATAAATACCTGTTTTTAGACATAATCTAGGTGCATTTTTCTTTTTTATATAAAAAAATAGTGAAAATATCTGCAAAGCCTGATGTTTGCTAATAATGAGTTGTTATTTTTTATCTCTTTTCTCCTATGTTGGAAAACTGGTCCTAACTTCTTTTAAGTGGAGATAATGGGGTATTAAAATGCTCTCAGTGAGCTTGTATGTGGTTATTTTCTCTCTTTAAATTGTGGAGGCTGATTTTAGTCCAAAAAGGGGTAGAAAGTGGCACAAAAACAAGTTGGAAGCAAAGGCAATGTAAATGGTGATTTCGAGAATGATGTCAACACCTGAGGCATCATTTGTTAACAGCTGAACTTGCTTCTTTGAAGAGTATTTGATGTTTTTGGTACTTCTTGTTTCTGGCTTATATTCAGGGGGGATTTGACTTCTTGTATTCATGGGGAGATTTAACTGTGTTTTTGTGCAAAAGGTTTTGCCCAGAAATCTATAAGAAATGGGGAGATTGTTAATGTTTGAATTTTTCAAACATTATTTCTCTTTCCAATTTCTTCCAGATTTTTGGTTATTTCTCTAATAGTTAATATTTGATTTTGATGAGTTATTTTTTAGAAGTTAAATGTTGAGTTTTTAACTCCTTAAAATTTACATGCGGTGGGCGGGTGATTTTCTCCTTAATCTTTGCGGGAAGTTTTCTCCTACTTTCTTGCATGACATTTTCCAAGAGATATCTATTTAAGGGCCATAAATCATCGAAGTTGTGGGGACAGAGATTGATGATTGAGAGTTTTAAGAGTTCATCTTCCACTTTTTCATATCGAGAAAAATTATGCAGAAGCTTGATTATACCAAGAATGTTGGCAACATTGTTGGCATCATTTCTGAGAACTCGAGTGTTGAGTGTTTGTATGAGATAGATTGATGTGGAACTTGAATTTTGTGTGCACTAAATGTATTCTCATGCTTTGTAAAGGAGTGTTGTTGCTTTTGGAAACACAAGGGGAGTTGTCCTTCTAGTTTTCTTGTTTACTTTGTATTTTTGTATTTTGTAAACAACATCATCATTTGAAGAATTTTGTTCTAATGAACACCATAGAAGTATTTTATACTTGTACAAAAATTTTAATCTCTTGTGTCGTGTCATTAAATCTATCTTTATTTCACGTATTGTGAAATTGTGTTTTGATTAAAGTCTTTCGTTGTGTTTTATAAAGTGTTGGCAAGTTTCAACTTCACACTACATTTTCATTAGAATTGGACCCTTCAATTCTTTCACCGATAATTAGTTTTTCGATGTTGAATGGTGCTAATGTTAATGTGTACTCAAAAAAGTAAATCATGTATGATCCATGAACCACCATAAGGGACTTAAGTCTCTTGTGGGGTGGAGGTTGTGGGTTCTAACTTCCAACCCACACTCCATCGGAAATGTCCCCAAGGCATATGCGAGATGTTGTTCGAGGATGTTGAATATACTTGTTATCTTTACATGGGGGACCTAGTTGTACGTCAATGAGACCCCATAAAAAA